>NPFG01000087.1:0-114849 GCA_002288965.1 Xylaria sp. MSU_SB201401
GTTGTATGGGGCCGGGGGTGTCATTTTAATGAGGTGGCTTCTTGGGGGGTGGGTGGGCTTACAACAGATCATCTAAGTACCTAGCCTCGTAATTATATTTATACCTGGCATAGTAATAAATAGGTTATATTAGTTTATAATAACTATAATTTTTATATAAATAATCTTTTTTTAATAACTTATTTATTAAATAAAGTCTAGCTTATATTTTATAAGTCTTATTATGGTTATATTATTTAAGTATTAAATATAAGGGTCTTTTTATTATTAAAAAAATAGCTTTAAAAATATCTTTATAAAAGCCTTTATATAAAGTTAAAAATAACACCTTTTAAAAAGGATATTATAAAATCACTTTAATAAGCAAGACTTAATATTTTAATACCTAAAGTAATTAAAAAAGGATAAAAAATAGCTAAAATTTATTTATATAATTAATTAAAGCCGTTATCTTTAAAATATATAATATTAAAAATAAAAAGTGTTATTAAAGCTAAAGCTAAAGCACTAATTATAAAAGAAAGACTAAAAACACTAGACTTTTTAGTATTTAACCCTAAATATATTATAAAAACACTTTTAACTAACCAAAATCTTTACCAAAGTTGTTAAAAATTTGTTATAAATTATAGCGCTTTTAATATGCCAGCGTAAAAACTAGTCACCTAAAAGGCTTCTAAGGCTTTAAACCTCTAAGCTAAGATTATTATAAACCTTTAAGCAGAAGTTTAATACCTTTAAGCTAAAGTTAAAAAATTAGTAAAAAAAAAGAAAAAAAAATAAAACTAGCACCTAGGCGAAGATTAGCTAAAATATCAGACGTCTATAAGGTTAAAAGAAGAATAAAGCATAGGGTTATATATAAAGATAAAACCATCGATTGCAAGGTGCCTAAGACTGTAGAAGACCTTTTTAAAGCTATTATAGAAGATAAATCGGAGGCTAAAGACTATATTACTATAGTAACCGCTTAAAAATAGTAATCGCGATCTTTTTTATTGAAAAAAACGGCTTTAATTGAGTGGTGGTGGTTGGCGAGCTAAGGTGGCCTGTGAGGGTATGGCCCGGGGCCCCTGCATTTTACTTAACGATTACCTCCATAGAGTCACTCTATTATAACGTACCTGATCATGGTGGTATGATGAGCCCTACCACCCACAGGTTAAAAGAGGAAGCCAGAAGATTGCAACGCATTCGCATAAACCTGGTATGACATGCGTACGGAGTCTCTTAGCATTGCAGCCCCTCTTAAATAAGTGAATCAAATTTCTTACACTTATATGAACATCAATGAGTTACGCTCAGCCAGGGATGCACGTACTATGATGATAGGTGTAAACTCTGGAGCACTATTCTAAGCACTCTATGTGAGGCGGAGAGGATACTCGACAACAGCATCACGAATGTCATTCCATTGGAAATTGAACAAGCTTCGCAGATTAGTATCCCGCAGGAGTGCGCAGCTGGCCTTATGGTCCTTCTCTTTCCAACCTTTCGTCTGGCATTTCTAATTGCGGACATTTTATCAGCATCGAAGCCCTAAGGAATTGAATTTGGCTCTCACCTTGTTGCAATACCAGAAAAGACGGCACTTGGCACACGCCTGCAAAGATGCCTCCTTCTTTTCACACCCATGGCACATTCTGAGGCCATCAGTCTCTACTGAGAATCGTTGGATTAAGTCACTGATTGTGAACAGCTTCTGCAACGACACCGGGATGATCTAGGCAATATCAATAGGCGTTAGCAGTGACGAGTCTAAAGTTTGCTTGTCTGGAAACACCATAAATGGTTACCTTCATCATTTTAGGGGTTTCATGGCGAATGCCAGGCCTATCAAACATGAATGCGTGGTGTCGTGCATCAAGAATTGCAACTGTGTACCCCTTACGGATATCTGCAGGTGATACTTCAGTGCCTCGGCCTTCTGTATAGAAGAAGAGTGGAAGCGTCTCTCCGTTGACATCCTTGACTTCTATCTGCAGACGCAAGAGAGACCAATAGTCGACAATCTCTGCTAGGAAACACCAGTGTCGTCGACGCGGTTGAGGATCATCCGCGATGCTGTATTCAAAAACACCCATACTAACAACGTCACGATCTGTTGGAAGATCGTCAAACCCTAGAAAATACGAGCGGTTTCGTAGATCTACTGGCTGACCCTTGCGTTGAGGCACTTCCCTAGTCCAGAGCCAGTCTTCGAAAGCGTCCTGTTCGAGTCCCCTTGGTACTTCCTCTATCGCTGTCTTCCATTTTGTTGACGCTCCATACATCTCGAAGGTCGAGGGATAATATGCAAGGCGACCAAATTGAAGCACCTCTTGAGAATCGCTGCCGCCGTTTCTTCGCCATCCAGATACCGCTCTCTCCGCGAAGATGCGCCCTCGTGCCAAGTCGCCGTTCGCAATGGTGACCCGGGCTGCGTCAAAAAAGGCTCGCGGCAGGCCAGTGTCATTCGGCCCCTGCTCATTATAGAGGCGGATCTGCTCGTCGACAAGACGGAGTACCTGTAGCGGTGACGAGAGAAACACCCCAAGAGCGAACCCCTGACTGATTAGGCCATCTAGCTGGTAGATCCTGTCAAGTCTTCTATCACTTTCTCTGCTTTGCTCGGGTGACAAAGAGCAGAGACGACACGAACAGACAAACCCGAATTTGTCTTTTAGGGACTTCATCCGGGAGTCGCGGCTCTTGTCAAGGCCGAGGTAGTAGATGGTGATCTCTTCCCCTTTCTTGATCGTTCTGAGAGCATGGACAGTGTGCTTCTTGATATTGTCGTTCCAACTCTTCTGCGCGTTTCTGTCACAGGCATGATTGATGCGGCATGCCTCGAGGAAAATTGCGCAGGCGATTTCACCATTTTCAACGGGCAGGGCGTTCGTTTGAATAATACCCCAATAAAGCTGCTCAACGCTGTTCTCGTGTGGGTGGATGTTGCGCATGGAGAGGAAAGCTTGGCGTAAGGAGGGCTCGAGGGCATCAACTTGTCGAGCGACGGTTGCTCGTAGACACGGGATGTCAGTCTCGCCCTGCGGAACTGTGACGATGGGCTCTTCGCAAAGAATCCGCGTGCCTTCCGGGATCTCTTCGATCGCGACGAGACCTTTTCCTTTACCTGGCACATCACGAATAGCATATAAGGGATTTCGGTCCATCGCACTTCAAATATGACTTTGCAGGC
The DNA here is from genome assembly GCA_002288965.1 of Xylaria sp. MSU_SB201401. Taxonomy (NCBI): domain Eukaryota; kingdom Fungi; phylum Ascomycota; class Sordariomycetes; order Xylariales; family Xylariaceae; genus Xylaria; species Xylaria sp. MSU_SB201401. The sequence continues at coordinate 3,182 of NPFG01000087.1, forward strand.
TTTGGGAAACGATTTGTGATTATCGCTCTCGATAAAAAATAAAGTAGAGAGATACTTCTGCACTTTGAAGTGCCCTGGGAATACCTCTTGTGCGGGGTTAGGTCTGTTTGTTGTCCGTTTGTTTCTGTGATCGGGAAGATGCATGCATATTTCTGACGTGATTCGTCTGAGAAAGCTCCAGAAGTCCAGTAAAGCATGTACCACTTAATGTTCTAGGTAGACAAAGTCTCCGAATTATGTTTAAAAAGCACGGATATGAACCCTTTAGTTGACGATCGCGTTTGTTGATTATTCGTCTTAGTTTTAGCCCTGCTGCGGTGCGCACATGTAAAGTAATAAATAGGCAGAGCGCAGCCCCCCTATCAAGCCGCCTATATTGATATCAACGTCGCTAGTTTATGTTGGGGATATGTTGATCTCTAATCTGCTTCGTCCAAGCCCTTATAGATCTCCACAGCATCTATTCTATAGTAAATGACAATAGAGTCCTAATGCTAAAGAGCAAACACATAGTGACGGATGCTGCGACTCTGTAGCATGCCTAGAGGGGAGCGACAGTCATAAAGTACAGCCCTGACTCTAATCTCCAAGCGGCTCCTCAAAATGGAGACAGCTATTATTGGTCGTTTGTCTCCTGTCTTTGAGATCTTTCTTGTTTTATTCGCTCAATCCCCACATTCCGTAAAGAAATGGAAGAAAAAGTGATAAAGCCATGGAAATGCAACCAGAGGTACCACGAGTCCCACCCATAGTTAATCGCTTGGTGATGTATTATGACGTTGAGGTTGTAGATACTTTGTTTTCTAAGGCCATCCTAAGTTATCAAGTATTATCCTATAGTTTAGATTAATTATGGCTTATTCTAGGTATCTCAGTGTCTATAAACTGAAAAGCAAGTTATCAACAACCCTTAGTATAGTTTTCGTTTAATGCGAGGGCAATTGGTTGGCAACGGGTCCAGTGGGACTAGGGCTTCGGATATTCATGATGCCTTCAACTTAGTAGGAAGAGACATTACCTATTTCTTTTCACTGAGTTTGAATGTGCTGACTTCGACGGATAATTTCTTCAATATAGACCTCTCATGCATACCCTCAAAGATATAGGCTATTGTTCATTGCCAGTGGTAAGGTGGGCTGCCACGTTACCTTTTACTTGTCATTCACTTCAATATATGTCTTTCGGTCTCACGTAGAAATAAAGTAAATGAAAAAACCTCGCGATAGAATACACTAATCAACACATAACTTCATTATTATTTGCATGATTGGGTTTCTATTACCAAATAAGCCTAGCGCGCCTGGGTTTTTCCTTCGTCACCTACCTTTTTCCACCTCCCACGAAGGGGGTGGTTTTTATAGGTGGTCGGAAGGTTTTTTAAGCCAAGGTCCAATCCCTTGACCCCTTTTCGCTTCCTAAACCCTAAATAAAAAATGAACAAGTGTTGGGGGCATAGATGGGTGGCTTCGAAGACCTAGTATTGCGTAGCCAGCTTAATAGAAGCGTGCTAGCCCGGGGCTAGCAAACTACCGCTTCGATTAAGCGTAGGCCTTCAAGGCTATGCCTCCCCCAATACATGCGTTCAAACCAACCAACCTTGTCTTATTTGAGTAAAAGAATGTCATAAAGACTATCTTCCTAATGAGAACACCCGTCGCTTGACCTCCGCCCGCAAAGCATCGAGCTCATCTTGTGTCCGCGAGGCAGCCTCCCGATTTTCAACCGCTCTTCGCAGCAGATATGCCAGACATTCACCCAAAGGCCCCCAGGTACTGCACTTAGATACCTTTGGTGCCTCTCCCTGCGCATTCTTTGCTCGCAATAGAGAAAAGCTTACGCTGTCCGCCATTCCATGGAGCTGGGCGAATTCCAACGGCACGGCCTCCGCACCCTCCTCGTTCACCATCTGTTGGTGTAGCTTGTGGGCTGTCATGACGGTGTTCTTGTTGTGTGTGGCTAGGAATACACTCATTTCCGGCCACGGCGGGTTACCAGGCTTTCCTAGCCCTTTGAATCCGTCACCATTGCGACGCAGAAGGTCCCTGACGATGCTGTCGTATGCGTTGTCTGTGTCTTCTTTTGTGTCGTGGATTCTCGACCGCTCGTCTGTGGACATGTATGCACCTCGTACGAGCTTTATCCCGATTGTCCAGCCCTCTTGTGCCGCCTTAGCCAGGTCTTTCGCCAAACCGTCGCGGGTGCGCTTGAGATAACATTGGTATGTCTGTATCACCAATGGCGATTTCTCCGTGTTGTATTTCTTCATCAGCATCACTGCTGTCTTCGCGATACCTTTCTGAAAGTGTTGTGATTCGGCATCAATTATGATTTGTGCTTTGTTCTTGCGGGCTGCCTCGCATATCTCGTCCAAGGCGTCCAGCATCTGTCGCGGTGGGATTTGGCCGGCTGCGAAAGCCTCCGTTGCTGTTGGGCCGGCTCCAGTCAACCTGTGAAAAGGGGGGAAAGGAGTTAGCCGAATTGGAGCACTTTTAGGGATGTCTCCCACTGTCTGGAACTGAACAAACCTACTTCAAGGCAACTTTATCGCCATCACTGCACATATAAACTGTCTGCAGGGTTCCTGCCCTCCAAGTTTCAATTTCGGCACACTGTAACTTGCCGGTGTTGTCAACTTGTTGGAGAACGGAACCATGCACCTCTGTCTTTTTGCTCTTGTGATCGAAAGTTGTTTCTTTGGCATATGTGAGGATGACACCCAAGAAACCAAACTTGTGCATCTCTTTCATAACTTTCTGCACCTCTGCTACATTTTCGCCCGTGCAGAACTGGTCGTACAGCAATCGCTTGACAATCCAGTGCAACACAGGATTTCTATCGGTGCTGAGAAGAGCTATTCTGTGCGGTTGGGAGAGGAACGATAGAATGGAAAGCGAAGGGCCAAGGAGGTAGGGCTTCGAGGTGACGCTAGAAACAAATAGTGATCTTAATAAATAAGAAGTTGGTAGAATAGATAACGGCGTCGAGGTGGATTTCTCGGGATTGGTCTGGAGTTCCTGACTACTTAGAGAGTGTATGTTTGATGATGTAGAGATATTCTTCGAGTGGTCGAAATGCTTCGCCGCCGTCCAGACCTTAGGCACATGATTGAGCCGTTTTGATCCGATGGGGCCCGTCACAACATGGAGAGAGATGGTGTTGTGATGGCAAGAAAGCTTGACAACTCGGCTGCGGAGGGTTTTCCTTGTAATGTTTGACATGATTTCCGGTCTCTATCTCGCCAAAAACATGAATTCCACTTGTTTTGCATTCATTTTATCATGAGGTCACCTTTATTTGTATACCTAGAGCTATTTACTTTCACTCAACCCCTTTACCCCTCTCTTACACACTATCAGGAGCCAGTCAGCAACCAAGACTGACGGGAGCATTTTCCGATTTCGCAACTTAGGCTCGTCCCTCCAATTGGATCTAGACTGTCCAGCGAAGTATCACATGGACGGATGATGCACTGCATGATGCTACCATTTGGGGCAATTTGGGGATGGCTGATAACCAGCGTGAAGCGTTACGGTCCGGTACGGCGATATGGCCGTCCGCCAATCGTCGGCTGCGCCACCGGAAGGTGGCTAGTTGTAGATGTGGTACGGGTGAGACTGTACTGCCCCGGATTCGCTTAGGGACCAGTTTATCTGGGTTTATCTCTGTCTATCTCCGTCTACCCCAAACCATGCATCACGAACTGCCCCAGCCCATGTAACCTCGCTCTATCTCTGTCTATCTCAATCTAGGTACCTTTGTATCTCTCAAGATATGTATCTCCGTACCTCCCAGAAATATCGGGAGCGCTTCCGATGTGACGTCACGTTCTGACGATTTGGTGGACTTTGGGGAATCAGGGTTCTGACAGGGGAAGCTGAGGATACTTGACAGGTGAACCCGGGTGAAAACCGGGGCAGAAACCGGGGTACGCGTCTGACTTGCTTAGTCGGTGAAACGACCGGCCGTCAGGGCTCGGCAGGTCACGGAAAGGTTGCGTGCCTAAGTGTTAGTCCGACAACATAGTGGGCTACTAATTCTCCCATTGCCACCGGTCGCAGGCTACGCGAGTAGTCCCCTTACTTGCGCACGTATATAATTGTAAAACCAACTAGCATAATCTGGAATAACACCGACTATCAAGGCGGTCTTGAACCGAAAGAGTTAGCTTAATGTTTGTAATGTAGGACTCGGCTAGACTAAGAGGCTGCCCTTGTACTCTTTAAATACTTAGGCGGAAGCCGTCGACGTCGAACAAGGAGCTAGGTTGATAAGTGTCAACCTCGCGCCCTGTCCTAACATACGACGTTATGTCAGAGTGGCCCATAGGTATGGTTAATGTGAATTTAAGGTAATCCCTGAAATTATATAAAAAGGACCACTCTTGACCGACGCCGTGAAAACGATATGGATCAACATTCTGCCTCCTGCCATTAACCGAGTCAGTCATTTGCAAACATGTATTCAGACAACGAGAAAGAGAAGGCGAACGACCTCGCGCCTATTCCAACTGGCTCAATGTTGGCAGGTGATGTCGAAAACACCATCACCCATGACCCCGTCTTTGGCGAAATCCAAAAGGATGGGCCTAATTACAGAGATGTGAGACTTGTCTCCATGCTGTGCCCTAAGCTAAGGAAATTCTTGGTACAGGGACTGACATACGTCTAGGTTGGTTGGATAGGAACAGTAGCTCTGATGATGAAGACGCAAATCGGACTTGGTGTTCTTTCTATCCCTGACGCTTTCGATACCTTGGGTCTCATACCAGGAATCATCATCCTCTTCACTATCGCAGGCATTACAACATGGTCAGATTACATGATCGGTGTCTTCAAGCTTGTACACCCCGATGTCTACAGTCTCGACGACGTTGGCCGTATGCTCTTCGGACGCGCTGGGCGCTGGTTATTCGGCGGCGCCTATGTCCTTTGTAAGTACTGGCCTTTCTAGGATCGTGAAGGGCTATTTTACAATTAACAATTCTTCAGACTGGATTTTCGTTGCCGGCTCCGGTATGTTGGGTATATCAATTGCCCTCAATGCCGTTTCCACGCAGTAAGTGTTTTCGAAGCCTCGAGTCCCTACCATATCAAGAGATTCTCGATTATTAACGGTTTACCCATCTGCAGTGGCGCATGTACTGCAATTTTCGTTGCCGTTGCTGCTATCGTCGGGTTCGGTCTGAGCAGCATCCAGACGCTCGGTCGCATTAGTTGGCTGGCTTGGGTTGGCATTACCACTATCCTTACTGCTAGTGAGTGCGCCTCTTCACCTTCAATCTAATAATTGTTGGACTCGACGACTAATCATTCCCCTTCCAACTACAGTTTTCACTGTTACAATCGCCGTTGGCATTCAAGACCGCCCATCGGATGCGCCACAAGATGGTCCTTGGGCCTCCGACTACAAGCTCTTTGGTAACCCATCGTTTCAAGAGGCTATCACCGCCATCGCTGCACTTACTTTTGCGTTTGCTGGAACTCCAGCGTTCTTTGCCATTGTGTCCGAAATGTGCGACCCGAAGATGTATACTCGATCGCTACTTATCTGCCAAGGCGGTGTGACCGCTACCTATTTTGTGATCGGCACCGTAGTTTACTATTTCTGCGGTTCGTACGTTGCTTCCCCAGCTCTTGGTTCCGCCGGTCCTTTGATCAAGAAGATCGCGTACGGCTTGGCCTTGCCAGGGCTGACAGTCACAACCACGCTTGTCCTCCACGTGAGTTTACATACGGCCATGCCAAGGTATTAATGCTAATATCTGAATTTAGTTACCCGCCAAATTTCTCTTTGTCCGCATGTTCACAGGTAGCCGGCATCTAGTTGAGAACACTCCCACCCACTGGATCTCGTGGCTTGGCTGCACATTCGGTGTCACGATCATCGCGTACATAATAGCGAGCGCCATTCCTGTCTTCGGTGGACTTATTTCGCTCATCGGCGCCCTTCTCGGTACCTTTATGTCGTTCCAGCCAATGGGTTGCATGTGGTTATATGATAACTGGCACAAGAAGGACGGACAACGATCCCTGCATTGGTACTGGATGGTTTTCTTCAGTGTCTTTGTCATCGTGTCGGGAACTTTCCTTACGATTGCCGGGACTTGGGGATCTATTGTGGGTATCATCAAGTCATATGCTGATGAGGGAGGTTCAGCGGCATGGTCATGCGCTGACAACTCGAATTCTGTATAACTCATACCCTAGCCTTAACGGGTATACTGGGAGTCTTCTGATAGACTTCACATCTTTGTATATTTCTAATCGTTGCTAGAGGCAACAAAGTTTCTCCAATTATATACCCAGCCTTGGAGGTATTTTTTGGAACATCTTCTGGTAGACGTCTTTTCTCCGTATTTACCTATCCATGCCGGAGGCAATTCAACTATTGGGTTTAAGAGATACCTCGCACACCCTACTTCTGCGAATGAAAGTCTCTCTATTTGTCAATGTCACCTTTGATGTGAAAGGAATGAAACTATGAGATGCTGCACAATAACTAAGTTTGCACGATACTCCATCAAGACCTTCGTGCCTCTACCTAACTATGTACAATGAGACAACTAGTTGTAACTTTGTGACGCTGTGGGAAATTAAGGAGAACTATCAAATCCCACGATTGAACACGACCATGCCATCAACACCACCTTTACCATGGAACTCCTCCTCTAAAGTCTCCGCGCTGACCTTCCGCTTTTGAGGGAATGCAACCAAGGCAAATGGTAGAGCAAAACAACTGGTACCAAAAATCAGACCCAAATTGATTGGCAAGGCTAGGGATGGATTCCTAGCCAGCCACCTAGTCCTTTGTAATCTAAGGAGAACTAGTGGTGGTATTAACATGATAGGGCTGCTATTGAAGACGCGACTAAGCGCTGTTTCGCCAACGGCCATAGCAGCCGCCTTTTTGCTCTTACCAAGACTAGGTGTATTGCTATCCGTTTCCGATCTCTTTCCGTCTTGCTTCGCCGAGATGGGGAACACATCAATACCAGTACGCAATTCCTCGGCGCGGGTCAAGTATACATTCAGTGCGCTTGCGGAAGCTACAGCTGCGAAGGGAACCATCCGACCAAGGACTAGTTTCGTCGAAGCGGACACTGAATTTAAGCGCGATACTGTAGCGTTCAGGCCTATCGCTACTGAACATGAGGCACCGACGGCTAGACAATATGACTTTGCAAGTGCAGACAGCGAGAGTCGAGAGGACTTGTTGGCGTTGGAGTAGTTGACTGCCACATTGACGGACTGGTTCACGATTTGCCAGAAGATCGTTCCCGGTGTCTGGATGGATTAGCGTATTAGCCCACGTCAAATTGTTACAGGGGGCAGCTTGTCAGGGATTGATCTGAGGGCGAGAACATACCTGAAGGCCAGGCATAAGCATGCCGGCTGTGACGACAAAATTGACTAATACAGCACAGGACATTCGCCACGGCAAGAAGACGGGCTCGCCGGTATCAGGGTGCAGGGTTGAGTCGACTATCTTTTTCGCCGTCCATAGCTCAGGAGTCATTTCGCCTATCTCGCCCTGCTTATAGGCTCTCACGAGATTCCTCGCCCGGTCTAGGCCATCCTTTCTAACGAAAAGTGTCCTAGGAGGCCCCAAGTCAGCCTCGAAACCCAATAGTGGGCTGCCCGAAAAGATAGGGAATTTGTTCCAAGTCCTAGGCACTTAGGAGTCGGAAAATTCCGGCCCGCAGCTAACAGGACAACACTTACCTTGGGTCAGTGATGTCAGCCATATGTTTGACGCGGCCCCAATAAGTGCTGAGGTCATATTGTGAGGCTGGGAGGTCAATAGTGCCAGGGATATAAGATGGCATGTTGCTTTCTAAGGGGTGGGATTGTAATTGTTTCAACGGTTTCCCGCACGGAATAGGTCTTATGGAAGTATGAGAGACGGAAAAAGTCCATGAAAAACTGGAAGAAAGCCAGAGCCCTTTTTGCGCAATAGGGGCACAAAGAAACTCTACATAATATTCTATATTCGATGTAGCTAATAGAGTATTCTCACTCAGACGCCTCATTCCCCTGGCCCGCGGCAAACCCAACCCCGGTGTACTCTCACTCTTAACCGATCCATATCACATATCTTGAACTCGTCGGGTGACATGTATATCGGCTGCTAGCCCGTAAATAACTACTGTGCTCCTATTTTCCTCTCAACTAAGACGCTCATAGCTGACCGTTATCGGCAAACTAGATTAAACACATGTACGTAATTTTGGAAGCATTGGAAGCATCAACTTGATGCAGATATGGGAAACTAGCTGTTGAATAATCGAGGCTCGTAACCTAGATAAGGATATCAGATGAGGAGTACTTACGGTAGGGAGGGTACCTTTCCGATGTCACTCACGCTTCAAATAGTTTCCCCGCACGTCTGCGCATGTTATCTGACAGACTCGGGCCTCTGCGTACGGCATCCAGGCCGTATCATGTCGTAATCTACATGATACGTAGCAGTGAGGCACATGGCTCGAGTGTATAATCCGGATGCCGGGGATTGATCCGATATCTACATAGCTACACATGGTCACGGAACGGCTCCCGACGACACAGAACATGGGGTATCGTGCAGCTATACCATGTTCGGTGTCTGGGACGACGATGATTACGCTTTCTATATTCAGCCGCCTTACCTACCTGTCGCATGTCATCGATCGGGCGGCTCTTCAACCCCATGGGGTAAGTAGTTCGCTTCGTCGAGGTGACGGGTCCAGCCAGCCTTTCGGTAACTATTACTGCGTGTAAAACGTCGTTGAAACCGGTCTCGGTGCCCTACGGGTACGATCACGGCACATGTAGCAATGCAGCCTTACTCTCTCTTTCTCTCTAACGTAACGGTTCGTGAAGCGGCCATGCAGCAGTGCCTATTATAGAGGTGCCCTGCCGCGCGACTGCGTAGGCGTTGTCTATTGGTACTGTAAGGTTGTTTCCAGCTGTCTCCCTCTGGCTTCGTCTAGTTGTATGCTGTTATAGGTCTAGACTACAAGAGAACTTATCGCCCTCAGCCTCCAATGCCAACTGTAATAGTTAAGTATTTATGGACTCAAACGCACCCTAATGCAAGTATTATCGGTATTATCACTCAGGGAGACCTGCCAATTCAATCATTGGGAGGGACAAAAAGTGACCACGAAAAAAAATTTCACAAAACCCCGAGAAAATGCCGACGTAGATCCGTTTTTAATGTAATCTTACAAGTAAACGGGCGCTAAACATTATCGTAGGAGGGTCTGCGCGCGTAGGTCGTTAATCTAGAACGCACTTAATCCCACTTCTGACACTGTAGAAGGGCGCTGAAACAGCACCAAGATAATGCCATGAGGGGCCATATCGGACCTCTCGGGCTTGGGGCAATTTGTACTCCTCTATCTCGCTTATCTCCTTCCAGCGCACTCTGTCACCCAATGCATTCTATCCATTCTATCTAAAATGTAACTAGAATTTTGATATTGGTAGTATACAATACGTAACCTGGCCTAGGGACTCGCTTATCTTATCATTTAGGTATACCTACCTATAAGTGGAGAAGCCCCAAGCGAGAGAGGGACTTCGTGTCCCCGCCTTTGATAAGGGTGCTGTGACCAATTGAATAGGTTGAAATCTGATATAGTAGTGTATAACTATGTACCAGGGTATCGAGCTAGTTTTTCTCCTACTCTTTTTTTTCTTTTTTTTCTTTACAATGATTCATGTCTACCTAGTCAAATCAGCGACAAAAAGCCCATCTTATGTAAGTAGCTCTCCTGGAACAGGGAACCTTCCCCGCATCATCGCGTCGTCCAAGACACGTGTTGCAGATCTAGGTAATTCTTTATTAATAATTTTGTAATATCCCCAGCTGCGTATACTCCACCCCCACAATTCCAAGGTTTCCCCGCACGTTACCGCACCGCTTTCGCCGTACCCCAACTTGCGACTGGCGTCTGCAACTGCAACTGCGACTGCGACTGCGACTCCAATTGCTCCTGCCACACGCAGAACACACGCGGAGCAGCAGGCGCTACACGCGCTACCCACTAGCTCTACATCATGCAAGTACCTACCTACCTACCTAAACCTAACCTAACTCTAACCTCTACCACGCCTCATTGATCAGTCCAGGTATCTGGAGCACTGACATCGCGAGTCAGCCGTCCATCATCATCAATCAATCGTTGCGGCCACCAAACTGTCTCTGTGAGCTGAACTGAACTGAACTAGTCCCGGTGACACAATAGGCACGGCATTATATCCGGTCAATAGGCCCATCAGTCAAGTCAAGGTAGCTCCGGTAGTCTAGTTCATTCCTTCTCCTCTGGTTTTGACATCCTAGGCTCAAGACAACCGCCTATCATGTCGCCTCGAGAAAATGAGTACAGTGAGCGCGAGTCTGAGCCAGCCTCAAAGGCAAAGACAGATGCACATCCAAACTCGAATCCGCCTTCTAAACCTGCACGTTCAGCGAGGAGGGCAGTGAAACGGTCATCCAACGCGTGAGTCAATGTGCTCGAACCCAAAATATGGCAAAAGCCACACGGCAGTAGGCTCATCAGTCGCCCCGGCACCAGTTGCGAGAGATGCCGCCAGCAGAAGATTAGGTGCTCCGGTTCCCGTCCGTGCGATGCCTGTCGCAAGCGCAACCTGACGTGTACGTTCAACCTCGAGGATCAAAAGATCATGGTGACTAGAAGGCATGCTAAACACTACCCCTCTTAGACGCCGAAGCGTGCCAACTGATCGTCTCATTGTGACAACAGATATATCGAGGAGTTGCAGCGAGGCTCAGCAGTCTCTGTGGAGAGGCACCGCGGACAACCCGAGCCTGAAACCCCAAGCCCGGCCGCACTGGCGAGTCGGGATGGTAACGAGACTTGTCATAATTCCGGTGATCGACTATCAACTGCAACGACTGTGGGACCGGCTATGACCTCCATCTCCCAACCATCTGACGGCGACAGCCGTGCCAGTCTTTTCCCAGCTTACCTTGCCGATGATGATGAGCAAGGAGAGCCATACTCACCAAATTCAGACTCTGACAATAACCACCTGACGAACCCCTTATCGGCTTCGGCCTTCTCTACAGCTGGGAATGGTTTCACGTTCTATCTGGGTACCTCGTCGAGCTGGTCTTACACGAGGCGCATCTTGACCATGACCCACGAGCGACTCTTCCAGGTTCCGCTGCCAACCGACGACCTTGGGTTTGATTGCATGGTCTATGACTTGGATTGGGATGGTAGCAGAATGACACTGAATAAGCCGGCCTCACCTATCCTGCCATCTCTAGACTATTGCATATATCTGATTAACGCTGTCAAATTCCATTGTTGTCAGATTTTTCATCTCTTCGATGAGGATGCATTCATGCCGGCCCTATATAAGTTTTACGACGGTCCCCCTAGACAACCCCATCAGTCAGAGGAATTGTGGTATGTTCACTTTCTCCTCATCCTGGCCTTCGGTAAAGCCTTTACCACCAAAAAGTCTCAAGGCACGCGGCCCCCCGGCGAACCCTATTTTTCAAAAGCACTTCATTTATTACCCAACTCGGTTCTGCTCTGGCAGCGTCCCATTGAAGGCATTGAAATTTTATGCTGCGTCGCACTCTATCTGCAATGTATTGATACACGAAGCGTAGCATATAACTATGTAAGATACCCCATCACCTTTCCATGGTCTTATTTTAGGGATCCTATGCTCACCGGCCTTCCATGAAATAGATTGGCCAAGCGATACGGCTGGCAATGAGCAGTGGATTACACACCGACATGGGGGCCGGGCGATTTGGTGAGGAGCTGGTCGAAAGGTCACGTCGAGCATGGTGGACCGCTTATATATTGGATCGTGAGATGACTTCACTTATGGGTTTACCACAATCCCATCTGGATCATGCTGTCTGCCCGAGGTTGCCGAGGTTTGTCGGCTCCGTTCAACGTACTGCAGCGCTAAGCATTCGGATAAAACTATCGCGCATCATGGCACGAATCAATGATAGTAAGGATTTATTTTCTGTTTGAACTTGTTGTTCTTTTATTAAAAATTAAGACCCTTTTATCGCTGAGTGCGTAAGCTAATGCAACTTTTCTATTCGCGCAGCTGTCTACGGCGCCGATGGTCAGACAGATTGCAAGTTTCTTCAAAGTATGAAAGCGGCTCTTTCCGACATTGCCGGAGTAATAGACGAACTCCGTCATTCATTCCCCATAGAGCGAGAGAAGGCAGGCCAAGGGCTGTCCAGAATTTCAGCCCACCTCCACCTCTTATATCACCAGGTAAGCAGTCTCCTGAGATACGCTAGTTACTAAAGATGAGCCATGTTACGATGTGTGCTAACACAGTATGAGGTAGTGCATAATACTGGCGACTAGGCCGCTCTTGTTTGCTTTCCTTCAGATTCGGTTGGCCTCAGCAGCTGAATGTATAAGAAGAATGAATGTTTCCCAGACCGTCCGAAATCTGATATCGATGTGCCTCGACGCTTCTTTCCAAAGCATAACAATACTGAGGCTATTGCAAGCCCAAGGCTTGTTAGGTACGTCCAAATCAATCTTTGTTGGTTCTCACGCAAGTCTACCGAACTAATGCATCTTCACCAGAGGTCTTCCTGCCATTCGACCTCGAATCATTGTTCGCATCGACGGTGAATGCTATGGTGGCTTTCGTTCTCGACATCCACTTGAATGAGAATATCCCGGAATGGCTACAAAAATCGTATTCCATATTTGAAGAGTTTATCAGCTACGGTAACCGGGTGGCCTTGTTCCGTAAGGCGGAGCTCGCTCAATTACACGAACTACTGAATAACCTCCCCTCTGAAGAGGACCCGAGTCCCATCAGGCCGAGCAGTGGGATAGCTCCAGGCAGTGTTCATGATGGGACCATGCGTATAGATGATATCCATAACAACACGGTCCTGGCTCCGAGTCTATTGCCCCCCTTTTCTGCCACCACGGACGCCGGGGGCAGTGACATCTCCTTCGAAAACCTGATGACTAGTGCCGAGATGACGGAGGTGGCGAATTCCATCGATAGTCTGGATGCAGAATGGGTATCGCAAACAATTCTAGGCCATTGTAACAATCCTCCATATTGAATTCGAGCCACGAAGAGATCGAGGTTAAACAGTTTGAGGGAAACCTTGTACGTGCAAGTATAAAAAAGGTTAGTGTATTGGATAATTCGTTGGGGAATAGTAAAATTTAATCAAGTGCTGTATAAATACGCAGAATAATACTTTCGGAGTAATGGCTACAATGACTCAAGATGACATCTGCATTTCATTATATTATGTTGAGATGATTTTGTACACACACATTAGGAGTGCAGATCATTATTTTCCCCTGGCTGTACTCAGACCAATCAGATAGCATGTTGCTGCCACTCACTCAACCAAAGGGGAAACCGGCTAGCTTCGCTCAGTCCATCATGAGAGGGAAGTACTGATCGGATCAAAATTACTACTCTAGGCAAATGCAACCCCTACCCCGTTTAAGATTAATAACCTCGACTTCCCTATCGCAAATGCATTAAGGACAATTTCGTTATGTCACTCTTTTCTCGTCTATAATTTCGCCTTTGCCGGCGTGGGGTTGATATCCCGGAACTCCTCCGACGCACCGAGGCGCCAGCTCACCTTGTCTCCCCAGTTCCCGCCTTCGGTCCTGCCCTTCCACCGCCAGCGCGCGACGGATTGTTTGCAGTCCTGCGCCGCGAGGAGCTCCTTGACCCATTTCCCGATGATCGGGAACATCTTGAAGCCGTGGCCCGAGTCACCCGACAGTAAGACCACCGAATTGGCCGTGTCGGGCACGTAGTCGATGATGAAGTCCGAGTCGGCCGTGTCGGCGAACCAGCACAGCGTCTTGTTGATGAAAGGTCTGTTGGCGAGCCAGGGGAGCGTTTGTGCGAGGAGTGTGCGGCACCGCGCCTCGTCCTCGGCGGGCATGAACTCGCTCTCCTCGAGCGTTTGCGGGGGGCGCGAGACTCCGTCGGAGTGCGTGTTGATAAAGCCGCCGCCCATCGGACATAGCTTGAGCAGGTTCGTGCCGACCTCGGGCTCGAACATGAACCCCGCGCTGCGACTGTACGTCACGGGGATACCCCGCAGCACGGCGGCTTCTTTGTCTGTCAGCTTCACGTGCGCGACGGACCACGACTTGGCGACGACTTGCGTGCCCAGGTCGGGCACGAGATTCCCTGCCGCCGCACCCGCGGCCACGATAACGAGCTTGGCGCCGTACGTGGTGCCGTCGGCGGTCCGCACGCCCGTGGCCTTGTTGTTCTGGTAGACGAGCTCGGAGACGCGTCCGGCCTCGCCCAGGAGAAACCGCACGCCGAGCGCGGCGCAGGCTTCGTAGACGGCCTTGAGGGCGTTGCCCGAGTGCGCGTAGCCGTCGTACCGGTTAAAGTACCCCTTCCAGCCCGGCAGGGAGCCGTTCTCGTATTGCCAGACCTCGCGCAGGATATCCTCGCGGCTGTTTATGGAGGCGAGACACTTGCTGACCTCGGGGTGCCTCTTCGCCGAGGCCCAGAAGGATTGCAGCGTGTTGAAGGCTTTCTCTGGGGCGCCCTCGGATACGCAGTGGAGGAATCCGACTTGCCGGTAGTGAGGCGCGAAGATGCCGCCTGGTTTCCTCCAGGCTTTCAATGCTTCCTGCGACAAGGTAAGTTGGTTTATCAGTGAAGCTATCCTACTTCATAATGTGTAGATGTGAGTAAATCATGATAGAGAGAAAAATACTCACAACAGCGAGCTCTGTGTAAAAGTCGTCGTCATACTCGACGCGTAAGATCTTATTTATGTCATTGGCCGCCGAGAAGCCGCTGGGCACCGTCGCGCCCTTGTCTAGGACTGTGATGTTGGTGTACCCGGCCTGGACCAGGTGCAGGGCTGTCGATAGACCGAAGGCGCCCGCGCCGACGATGACGATGGGGTCTGACTTGGAGACGGGAACCATTTTCGTGGTAGTGGTATTCCTTAACGGCGTGCTGTTGATATCTACGTCAAGGAGAAATCCCGCCATATCATCGCAACATATACGGGCAGATATATATGCGAGGGAGCCTGTTGATTGGAGTTCATGATGGCACGATTTCTTGAGAGTTAAAGTTAGGCTATGTTTTTTACTATCTACGAGTGATCACATGTGGCCACGTCGGTGAGTCTTCCTATGTCGGCGTTGGAAACATCATCATCATTAAGAATCTTGTACGTTTGGTTCTGACCCAATCTCCAAGTCCCCCTACGAAGTAATGGCCCATTATTATTCCGGGTCCCTCGGGGGAGGCGGGGACAAAGTAAGGATGACAATCAGGACGAATATGGGATATCTCGGGCTGGTTCCCGATGTCTAGTGTGGGGGAATGTGGATCGGATATCGGGGACGAGTTATTGAGTATCGGATGGGAAACCGTAGCGTCAAACCCACTGCGACCCTGAGTTGCCGACGACCAGAATCCCTGTACAGGAGCCCCGGATCTTGTCCTGGACAAGTCCTTAGACGGTGGTCCCTGTCTAGGGCAACGGCAACGGGGTTTGCCATGTTATGTGGGCAGCGAAGGGTTCTGGAAAGGCAGCCGGTCACCGACAACAACGACTAGGGCGGCTAAGAACGTCTGAATAGGGAAGGTGGATGGTTTAAATCCTGCGCATACGGTAGTGTAGTCGGGAACATGGGCTATCCTATCGCATTCTACAAGTTCGATGCTTACTTACGATGTGCATCAAATCCCGCCAGGATTACCATGGCTGTCGTAGGGTAAGCTCGGAGAGGATCGCGAGATCATCATGTCATCCTGTAAGCCTCAGGATAAAGCTTCAGATTAAAATTGCATGCGTATCTAGACTGCATCATATAGATAGGAGCCTTGCATGTACTTTGACCGAGCATGTAGATTTTTGACATGGCATACAGATAAGCATAGTGGATTTTGAGTTAAAAGTTGATCGCATTATTCATTCATTTTTGAGGTTGTTATATACATACCTACATAAGCTAAGCACTAAATGACATGATTGAGCCAGCCCTCAGCTGAGAAGGCGGCGAGGTGGGTGAAAGAAAACTAGCCAGACCGCACACCTACCTGCCTACCGGGTGGTCTGGCTAGTTTATTCTCACCCACCTCGGGCGGGTATAACTAGACCCGTGCGCTCGTATCCACTACGAGTGGACCATAATCCCTTATACTAAGTACACGGCTTTCCTCTGACTTTTACTTCCCTGCCCCTTGCAGCGTCAGCGAACGCGTTCTCGTTTATAGATCGGGCGTCGAGTTGCTAGGGTAGCTCCACCGCTCCAGGGGAGCAAATTCCTCCTTGATGGTCCTGGGGCTGGTGAAGCGACGGAGGACATCCGAGCTCCCGGCCTTGTCGCCGGTGCCACTGGAGCGCGCGCCTCCGAACGACTGCTGGCCAATCAAGGCCGCTGTGGTTTTGCAGTTGATGTAGAAGTTGCCGGCTGAGTAGCGCAGCGTGTCCTCGGCCTCGCGGATGGCGCTCCGGTTGGTCGCAAAGACGGCGCCCGTCAGCGCGAGGCCGCCGCCGTTCTGGTCGATTTTCTTCATCAGTGAGCTCCACTCGCCATCGGGGTACACGTAGACGGCCAGGACGGGGCCGAAGATCTCCGTGTTGAAGAGGTCGTGGTCGGGCGAGTCGACCTGGTACAGCGTAGGCTTGACGTAGTAGCCCGTGGAGTCGTCGTACGCGCCTCCGGCAAGCGTCTTGACGGAAGGGTCGGCGTTGCTCTTGTCGATGATGGACTTGATCTTGTTGAAGGAGTGCTTGTGGATCACAGGGCCCATGAAGGCCTCGAAGTCCTTGTCCGGGGTGCCGATACTGATCTTGCTGATGTTGTCCTTGAGAAGGGTGAGGAACTCATCGGCCTTCGACTGAGGGAGGTAGAGGCGCGACGTAGCAGAGCACTTCTGGCCCTGGTACTCGTACGCGCCACGGAGCGTGTGCTTGACAGCGCTGGGGATATCGGCCGAGTTGTGGATGAGGTGGAAGTTCTTGCCGCTGGTTTCACCGACGATCCGAGGAAACTCGCGGTAGCGCTTGACCCCGATGCCCTCACCGATCTTGGCATAGATGGAGCGGAAGACATCTGAGGAACCGACAAAGTTCAAACCAGCAAAGTTACGGTGAGCGAGCACGGCTTCTGTGACCTCGACGGCATCACCGGGTACGAATTGAATGACGCCCTCAGGAAGACCAGCCTCAAGAAGGATCTTATAGACTAGGGTGCTGGCATAGATACCGTACTGTGAGGGCTTCCATAGCACAACGTTACCCATAATCGCAGGACTGGAGATAAGACTACCGCCCAATGCTGTGAAGTTGAAGGGGGAGATGGCGTATACGAAACCCTCAAGAGGACGTTGCTCTACCCGGGTCCAAATTCCATCCGTACCGCGAACTGGCTGTCTTCCTAACAACTCAGCAGCGTAGTTGCAGTGTAGTCTGAAGAAGTCTGCCAGCTCGGCGGCAGCGTCGATCTCAGCTTGCCAGACGTTCTTGCCCTGGCCTAGCATCGTAGCCGCAATCAATTCATGTCGGTATTTGCCCGTGACGAGCTCGGCAGCCCTCTGGAAGATGGCGACTCTGTCGACGAAGGGGGTGTTTTGCCACTTCTCCTTGACGGCAAGTGCTGACTCAATGGCCTCCGCAACTTGCTGCTTGTTTGCTAAGGGGTAATGTGTGAAGACAGTCTTGTGCTCGCTGGGCATGACAATGGGCTCTGAGCTCGACTGCGATTGTACCTTGCCATTAATGTAGATCTCGCTCTTGGCGGGCAAGTTTGAGCGAAGTTTCTTCAAGGCCTCTTCCACACCTGCACGTTCGGGCGACCCCTTTGTGTATGTAGGCTGCGAGATTCGTAGAGTCAGCACCCCGCATCTTCACTTGTCTCAGGTCTTCGGCTGTTCATTTCATGCAACTTACGTTGGGCTCATTGCGCTCTGGAGGAACTAGGAAAGGAGATGTCGCTACTCTCCGCCGAAGCAATACTGAACCAAAGTTAATGTTGGATAAGGGCTTTATTTTACCATGTCTTAAAGACCTCTGTGTGAACTGTATCGCCGTGCTCGCCATTTTGATGTGGAGGGGTAGTTACGAAGGTATTGAAGCAAGATAGATTCGTTCAATTGTCCGCAATCCCCAATATTTATCTTCTACATTGATACAGCTGAGCCAGACATTTTTCCTTCTACACGCCGATATAGGCTCGATACTCTACACTCAACATTGATGAATCTTAAATCCGCCGATGGTTGCCGTCCACAGGACCCTGCGCCCGCAGCCGCCGCAAGCAGGTCCGCGACCAATTCGGAAGCACTCCCGATGGCCCAGACACTATCGCGAGTCACGAGCGCCAATACCCCCCCAGAACTTCCACAGACTGACGTAACATAGCCGCTCACGATGCTGCATCCGATCTCATTCCGAATTATCTATTGTCAATTGGAGAGCGAAGATCTTGAAGTTCCTTCTCCAGAGATAGGATGCCAATGTTGATAATTACACCCACAATGGTCACATAAAGTCACTAGCGTTGGCCGCTGATAAAAAAGAGGAGGTGGAATAAGATGGGCGCGGAAGAGCGCGGCAATCCAGTCCGATGAATGACCGACGAGAAGTTTTGGATTTGCATCAGCAGAGTCCAGGCTTGTCACATGGAAAGACATAATCGACACCCGTCAGGACCAACGTCTCCGATGGTCAGTGACGGGACAAGCTAAAGCCTAATGTGTTGTGATACATTTTGTCTCTTGAAAGAGTGGACGCAAACACGGGCTCAACGGCAATCTCAACGGCAATTATGATAGAGCCGCCTTCACCGAAGACGCGGACGCTCGATCGCCTTATTGGAGATGCCACAGCGGCGGCCATATCAGCAACGCTCGCCTCTCCGGCTATCGTCTTGATTGACAGGTATGTCCCAACGAATCCAAGGTGATCAAATAAGGTCAGGCACTTACCAGCCAACAGAGCCGTAGTAGTAAAGACAGCATCCGGGGATGGCATTCTTCGCGCTCTTTGGGCACAGACTATCCACGCCGCTAAACGGCCAGGGGTCTTTCTCTTCGGTCGACCGTTCGCAATTATGTGGACGCTGTATGCGGCGACGTACACAGCAGCAAGCTTCACAGACACGTTAATAGAGAAATACTACGCGGCTGCGGCCAGTACCGCAACATTTCTGGCTACGACAGCAGTCAACGTCCCGCTAGGCATCTGGAAGGACATCAGATACGCGCAGTTATTCAGCCACAACAGCACAGTCGATACAAGGAAGCCAATAACGGCGAGTCCAAAGTTACCAATATCGAGCCCAATCACTGCCACTGTACCCGTTCCATCCCCACGATGTATGCCGCGCTCCGTCGCGGGCGTCTTCTTGGCGCGCGATGCCATTGCTCTATTCGGGTCCTTCACGATGGCGCCGAGGTTGGCAACCGCGATTCCGGATTCTCTAATCTCAAATATACACGCCAAGGCAGCAGTGTCGCAGCTTACAGTGCCGATACTGACGCAGTTGGTGGCCACGCCGGTTCATCTACTCGGGCTGGACTTATATCAGAGACAAGAGAAAGGCGTCACATTGTCGAATCGAGTGGCAAGTATCGGCCCAGGTCTCGGTGGCGCCACATTTGCAAGATGTCTCCGAATATTGCCCGCCTTCGGATTTGGCGTGCTGGCAAACCAGGAGTTGAGATCCTTGTTTCATACCGCGGCTAGGACAGCTTGAATAGATGCAAGATGAGGAAAAATGAAAAATGCTTACAAAAGGCTCGTTAACGTAAGATTGATATGAAAGTGATCGGAGCAGAATTTTCTGATCGTACTCCTTTGTTCATTGCAACAGCTTCTATAGACAGTTCGTCATTTGTACCTAGGTACTTCCGAGCGGCCCCTTTTGCGACTGCCTCAAGCTCGCGGTCGCGCGTGCTATCAGCGCGGTACCCAAATCACTCGACAACCCAACACGCGTCGGCTACACAACTTAGCAAGCACGCTGTACTGTTTAGTAAACGACAGGCAGCCATCCTCTCGCCAAGTTGGACCGTTGCCTCAGCGGTACCAACACTTCAGTCCTTAGGTATGTCCTAAAACTGGAAGCGAATTTAAGGGGTTCAATTCCCTCGGCTATCAATTTCCTCGAACTGATCTAACAGGCTGCGGGGAAGGGGAGGCGGTCCAGCATTTCACGGGGGGTTTTTTTTTTTTTTTAGCTCTTTCTTCCTTCTTTACCATTATTTATATTTCCCAGTCCCACAATCGTAGGGCCGGAATACATGAATAGATTTAAGGGATAGTGCATATTGCTTCACAATATCTTTTTGGCCTTGGACACGCTTGATTGAACCAACGGGAATAGACCTTCTATGATAGGCACCCAAAATTGAGAAAATAGTTCTTATAATTTGGTACTTGTACAATACAGAGTAGTCCTGTTATATTAAGTTCTTGAATATACAATCTCCGCTTAAGCAAGATCCCATGATAACCCTACAGCGAGTCGAATACACCAGCAGCGTCAAACATCGGGTTATAGAGGTCAGCCTACACCATCTCTTCATCCAACTGGAGTTCTAGGATCTCGCCGTTTAGTTGCTCGTGCTACAAGCTCTGACGGCGACACAAATTATCAACCCCTTTTTTCTCGAAACCATTCGCTCAAAAGACGACGATATGCGTGCCCGCAAAATGCCCTATGGAGAGAGGGGGAAGCAGGCAGCACAAGGTCCATTAGTCTATAGAGGGGAAACCTGAAGCGGAAGATGGGCGCATGCCTATGTAGGTGTTCTCAGTCGCGAGCTCTGGCTCGGCGGTCTGCGCTAGAATAGCAAATGAATACCGACCGAACAAAGATTTCGTCTAAGAAGTGGCTAATGAGTCGCTTAAGTGTTATCTGAAACCGATATGGATGAAGTTCGCTCTTAGCGAAGGCGGACAGCTCGATTTCGAGTTTCTAGTATTGTCTGATTGATCTATGTACTGTACTAACTAGATATTGTAATTACCACGGGTGGTTGTCCACCATTAGCTAGACCAGGGGGTGGCCGCAGAGGAGGTGGTGTAGGCGGAGCTGGACTTGCGTCATATATCATCTCTTGTAAAAATTGTCGGATATCTTTGTCTGATTCCGCGGTTTGGTATAGCAGGAACGACCCCTCAGTTTTGTTGGAGACAGCTTGTGAAGTCCTAAATAACACATCTCGGAGACTCAAACGATCTTCAACATTTACAGCCACTGAGAACGAGGTAAATATTTGGTAAACTCATTAGCGTTGAAGATGCGGAGGACTTACTCGATCGACATATTAGATCTCTCAAATCCTCATCAAGACTGTTGTTCGGGCTCACTGCGTCGTCAGAGATTTGTAGAGCCCAGGTTTCTATGTTCTTATATTTCCCCTTCGCCCACGCTGCCACTCTATCCATGTTAAATGTTTGCCGCACAATCATGTTATATATAACCTAGGAAAAAATGGTAAGTCAGTTTCTTGTTGATACTATATCTCCAAAGGTGTTACTACCTCGGAGAGTTCAAATAAGTTGTCTTCAACAGCATCTTCTCCTTCGTGTGCGTATCCGAAGTCGATCAACTTCATGATGGGAAAATGACGATGTTCCGAAACAGACGGCTCGGTACCGCCAAACATAACTAGTTTTAGTTAAGTATAAGTCAGTTTGTCATATGAAAGAATGGGTATTGCCAACCATTTCCGGCATGAATATCTCCGTGAATAAGCCGCGACGGTGCAACATCTGGTCCTGGGATTCGTTCTAAGGTTGGTGATGAGTCCGGTTCGAATCCTTTGGGGTACGCTAGTGCGACAGCGGCCCTAACGGCTGTGAAGAATTTGTTAGAATATTGCATGCCTAAATTGAAAGGAAGGCTTATTCCGTGCAAACTGAATCGTTTGCTCTTATTACATTTCCAGATATCTTCTTACAGCTGTGATGATAAATTTTGTGTTCAGACGGAATATACCCATGGTAAGTAGAAGCGAGTTACTTATAAGACAGGAAGTCTGTGGCATCAAGCTTGCGTGACTAAGTGAAACTTGTAGGAATATGCTGTTATAACACTACACTGTCTGTAGACTTATGTGAAAGAAGAAAGAGAAGATGGTCGAAATACTTGCCACATAAATAGAAGGACCAAAGTATACGATTGGGCGTCGGTGCTTCACGTTCTTGTAGTCTCTTAATCAATCTTTCCAGGACACCATTCTCGAGGTATTCCACTATAGTTCACTGGAGTTAGTAAATATCCTTTCGGGTAAGAAGAGAAAAGCTTCAGAAGTTGAGCATGCTTCTGAACCACACCTGTACCCATGTCGGGCAACTATGGCTTCCCCGAATAGCCAGGGCAGGAAGAAAATTATTTCAGGGGTGCATACTAACGAGCACGGGCCCGACCAAGCCAGCTAGGAAATCGCCTTCACCAAGAGGACGGCGTGGATACGGATGGCGCTTTGCGAGTTCTCTCGCAACCGACCGTGGATCATCTCTGTAGGCTATAAGGCGCGAGATATGAATACTCCCGTTAACACTCTAAGTGTGAGAGCATTGTTAGCTGTTGTCCTAAAAACAGTACTATTTAAAAACTGGCTAGAAGGATTGGGACGTGAGGGAACGGCAATACCCGGAGTCGGTCGATCTCTTTCTTTAATTCTTCATGCCCTAAAAATCCCAGCGGTCTCTTTATTGCCATTGTCCTTCTCGGATATATTTCCTGACTCCACTCGACTGATGAACGATCGGAAGAATTAGATGAGCGCGATCTTCTATAGGTCCTCCATGGGTTGACATTCTGTACTGCGACCTTGACTGCAGAGCCGGCGCTTGAGATTCTAACTCTCTTCACGAGCCTGGCAAGCTCTGTGGGCGTGATTGACCGAAGCCTTTCCCGTTTGGTTCCCTTGGGTGGTATGGCAGGTGCAAGGGGCGTTGTCTGCCCAAGCTCTGTCACCTTCAGCGTGACACCCCATGCACCGCGAGCTATGATGCCTTCGAAACGAAATCGGTCGGTTTGTTGAGAGAAAAAGGTCTCAAGATTCCTTCTTGCGAACTCCATTGATTGGCCCATATTTCCTATGTCGTCTTATTCCGAAAATGCCGCAGAGAATTCGTCTCCAAGGAGCAATATACTTATTGGCGCTGTGTGAGTTTTGATAACCGGGCTTAGAAACCCCATACAGCCATTTCAATCCTTCTTTGTGTTTGTTAGGGGTAAGCCATTATTGTCCGGTTTAGGGCAGCCACGGAGTCTAAGACACCTGTTTCCGGTAGAACCTGCTATCTCGGAGGATATGACACAGAAGAATGGCTTTGCTACAGGCTTTGTAACATGCGTTAGCGGTATTTATGTACTTGGCTAATAATATAGGTGTGTGTTGAAAATATGGAGAACCTTCGCCTGCACGAGATAAAGCCTATACAGTCAATTAGCTACCAAGGAGTGTGGATCATGCATGCCGAATACAAACAGAGCACACTATGAGAGCTGAGACATCTAGTTTCATTATCACATGGTGAGAGTTAAAACTCCTCGTCAACCTCAGTAACACAATAAGATAGTACGAATATTCAGAGCATAACGTAATGTAGATTGGAACACAGTTAGCTAATGTATAAATACTTCGGCAGAGTTGTTAGACGTCATACTCGGTGATATATCTGTTGGTTTTAGTTGAGCTCTGTTTATGCTAAGTGTATTAGCATCTGGACAATAGGCCCCTTCTGCTTTGATGTCAACTCTACAGTTCAAGTCTGCTAACTAAACTCGCACTTTGAACATAGAGTTAGTACTAATGGAATACACTATTTCGCACGTTAGGCGACAGTCGTCATACGCCGCTTGCCTGGACGAGGGGCAATAAGGTCCATACAGCTAGAGAAGTCCGAGTTCCCTCATCTCCTTGAGGCCTTATGTAGTTGTACAATAATACAAGTCCCTCGATGTTCCCATGGAGTGACCCTAACAAAAAGTTCGCCAGGTCTCGGAACCAAGATTATATTTCCAGCCCTTTGAGGGGCAGGAAATGGAGATTCGGATCACGGTCCAGGGAGTCACTCAAGAGCAAACCCTATGCTAGTTCTATCAGTATCACGCTACGATTCATGATTGAGTTTTTCTAGACATCACTCGCTCACTACTGGGCCGACTCTATTCTTCTGAAGCGCTATGTACCTATCTCATGACATGAGGGACGGCCGTCTGAAGCTAATTTCTTGATATCAATGGCCCGTACCTAGTCTACCTATGTGGCTTGCTTGCCTGGTCAAGTACACAGTATACGGAATACGGATATCACCGTTCATTGGTCTACATACCCTTCTCTCTGAGGCCTACTATTTGATGTGAATGGCGTATAGAGATAAGTCTTGGCTACAGAACTGAGGTGAAGAATCAAATTCACACTAGAGGAGAGACCTAATCTTATAGATTGACACCTCTCTACTAACATACAAAGAATCACATGACCGTGGTCCTGGTGCCTACTCTATTAAAGATCTGTTTGTTTTTGTGAATAGACCTTTAGCTCTGAGTCACCATACAAACTCGGAAGCATTTAACACAGTAAAGCTCTGGCCAGTTAATCGTTTGCAAGTGCCTAAGGCCGCTTCCCTCATTTACAAATAACGCCCACAAACGACATAAATCGAACCAACAACCATTCAAACACCTCCGTCGCGTTAATACTTCGCATCTTCATCAACCTCGTTTTCCAATCGTTACCGCCACCATGGCCGCACCGACAGGCACAATGGGGGCAGAGCCAGGCGCATTAGATGGACGGATTAGAGCTGAGACGAAATACTATGCGTCCCTATGCCAAATATTCAGTCATCACAAGCAGAAGTCACTCGAAGAACTGGGGGTGTCGTTCAGTCACCTTCATAAGTGCGCTGCCGGCCTTAACACGATGCTATCGGAGGACGGGACAGAAGACATGCGTTCACGCGCCAACCAAGCCACGAAGGATGTGATGAAAGAGGTCGAAGTGAAGCTCCCGGATGGCACCATTCTCCGACTAACGATTGAGCCGGGTGCTGCATCGTGCTTAAACTCAGGCAGCATTCCAGGCCACCGCCTTATTCCGGATAGGAGTGTCCAACAATCTGAAAACCGAGATCAAGAGGAGGGAGCTGATCGAATTCAAGTATCCTCGAACGCGTGCACAATCGCAAGCACAGCGAATGCGGAAAAGATGGCCATGGACAACGCAGCCAAGAGCGTGAAGCGTAAAAACGAGACTGCACTGACGCAAGACTCGGGATTAAGATCAAACAAAAGGCCGCGCCGTGCTGAGCGTACGACCATAGATATGAAGGATGTGAGATCGGCCTTCATATTTGAGTTTCCTTATAAATCATCCCTTCTTTGGATTTCACAATGCGCATTCTGCTCAGACTACCGATCTAAACGAAACCCGCTCGTCTCAGAATCAGTCCTGGCGCACTTGACCTTCAGACACAACGAGAGGCCAACAAGGCAAGAGATCTTAGAGCACCACATCATTCAAGGTAAGCTACAGTTCTCTTATCTGTGGCCTTGCTTGAAGCTTGCTAGTGAGTCGGAATGATGATGTGTTAATATCGAGGTAATGCATATAGTGGTTGGGGGTTCCTTGGATGAAGCGGAAAGCAATAACAAGACGATTTCAGGTGAGGAGCCCCAATCATGAATTTTCTCGTGCTACTTGTCTAACAAAGGATCTCGTCAAGCATACCCTGAAGACTGGTTATCTCGCCAGCCACGGCGGAAAGAGGCACGCGGTTATATGACCCCTGATTTTAGTAAGTAATTCCCGGGTTGCCTCCATTATCGTCTTCTCAACTTCTCACGCTACTGGAACACTCTCAAATTACAGTTGCAATAAAGATAAACTAACTCTGGGAACTGCAGTGTATCCCCTCCTACCCAAGAGTAAACTACTGGATTCAGAAGCGAACTTGTATCATAACAAATCACAGGAGCTCTCGAAAAAGCCCCTAAATAAACCCTTTCGCGAACCTCCTCATGAGCCCCCAAACACATCGCCTCGAGGACCGGGTCATGAGCTGTCTCGAGTACATCAAATACGGGGCCAAATTCGAGACAACAGCCAGACGCCAGCGTACGAGAGTCCCAGAAACTCGGCCGCTTACATGGGCTTCAATAGCGCTCGCTCGAAGGCCAGCGACCCTTGTTCCGGGAGGGCACACTCGTACCAAGAGAACCCTTATCGACACAGCCCTTACCGAGACAACTACTACCGACACAGCCCACCTCGGATTAATTCGTATCAAGATGACTCTTACAGCGAAAGACCCCCTCGGAGCCCCATATATGCTACCAACCCATATTATCGCTCTCGTTCTCGCTCTCCTCCTGGCATCCGAGATAGACCCAGCACAGGTTACTACATACCAAGACCGACGAGCAGACATACCAAAAGATAGGGAAAGAGACTCCCAGCTCGTCTTCCACGCAAGGCGCCAATAGGGAGAGAAGTGTGGATTTCAGGGTGGCAGCGTTCAGACGCTTCTGTGAATTGGAACTCCAAACGCCAACAAAAGGGATCCCAAGCGAGGATAAAAGGAATCCTGTAACTCAGTAGGTATATGAAGGGAGAGGCAACTTTGGAGAAAACGGCAAGGAAGGTGAAGACTTTGAGGAAGTGTTTTTGTTCGGCTGTGTGTACGACAAAGATAAAGAGAGAGATCGACGGCTGGTGGTCTTACACAAAGTATGAAAAACCGCTAACTGTGCGAGAGAGAATGAATGGCGGAGATTGTTGTGTATGTATGTAATCCCCGGGGTCAAGCCGGTATTCTACGGAGCCTCACCCGAAAGACTCATAGCCATACCAGGAGATCTCATACCAATACAGAATTCAATAATTCACTATCCAATCCAAAAGAGAAAATGGCACCGTCACCATGCATCCCAGCCCAACCCATCTCCCTCATCACCCCTTTTCCTTCCATCATCCCTTCATATCTCCGCACGTATACCATCTAATTCATGTGTCCGTGCGGCGACACATTCGCCGGGTTCCGGAGATTATTCTAGTCATTTTTCTCCGTAGCATCCCGTCTTGTGGAGCCGGGCCGTATAGCTCGCGCTATGTCGCGTAGCGAAAACGTTAAAAACAAAAGTTCGCTGCACAACCGTTAGGACTTCTCAGGCCTCGTATACACTATGGAAGGAGGCCTCGCATAGACGCAGCTAGACGGCGCCGTCAGGGCCTTGACTGAAGCCTGGGCTATGTCCTTGGGCAGGTCGAAAAGCGAGTTGTCAAGGGGTTGATGGTAAAATACCTCACTTTATTATACAATAGGCGGCATTATCGTAGAGAGGGATAGAAAACATCATCCGGCGAAGTAGGTGGATAAAAATTAGAAAATCCATGACTACCTAGGTATCTGCGCACTGAGAAAAAGGGGGTTTGGGATAGGTATCCGCATACGCATCAGTTCATACCCATCTCACGATGAAATTTCTTTCACCCTTCTTCAAATACTTCAAATAAACAAGTGAGATAATCTAGAGGGTATAACCAGAACAAATAGATAGATAAGTAAGCGTCGTAAAATTCAATAAAATGCAGCGCTCACCACCGGCTCCCCGTACCCCTGAACCCCTGAACCCCTGAACCTTTCCACGCTAGATAGGTAGATAGATACTTAGATACTTAGATACACTACACTCCCCTCCGTCAAGCTCCCTTCATCTCATTCAACTACGTATCATCTAAATGCTCCTAGGTCGCCGAATCCATCCTTCATAGATGCTTTCGGTATTGTATGCGTGTGTGTGTGTGTGTGTGCGCGCGCGTATCAGCAGTGCAAACTATACATACACTTCCAAAAGAGCGGGTTTACTCCATCCTTCCAGAGTCTAGTCCAAGCCCAAGTATCTATCATATCCACTTCCAAGCCTGTTACACATAGCTATATATGTGTATGAATGCGAAGATGTAAGTATAGATCTGGGGTAGTACCCAGTCGTTATGCTAGCGACTTCCAGCACAGAGAGGGAGTGAGGGGGCAAAGACAACCCTCAAATGCCGCCCGTGAAGCCGACACCGTTGATACCCAGTCCAGAATCCATCCAATTCTGCCAATTGACAACCTCGCTGATATCCATATTGACGTCGTGGTCGTCGCCCCCGGCACCAGCAGCATTGTTCCCGTACACACCCGCAAAGTTATTATTATTATTGTGATCAGTTGTATTAGCAGACATGCCCGACAGATTCCACAGCCAAGGAGGAGGGTGATCGTCTGTCATGGAGTCCCCAGCTCCCATATCCATTGGTAAGCCACCTTGTGGGGGCTGATTCGGCAGCGCATTCCCTCCTCTCGTGCTGAAAGTTTCAATGGGGACACCCGGTTGCGGCGTTTTGAAGGTTTGGGGGCCGAAGACATCGCCGTTGAGCAGCGCTTGGTTTGCGAACTCGTTGCTATCTGCTCCCGCGAAGGCTATGGGATATAGGGCTTCGGGGCTGAAAAACGACTCCATCATTGCGTTGTCAAGCTGCATTTCTACCGTCTTTTGATACGTTTGCTGCGGCGTTGCTGTTGTTACTTCTCGGATGCTGAGGTTGCTATTACTGCTTCTGTTACTGCTGCTGTAGTTTGATTTGATAGGGTTAAAGGCCGGGTTATCCTGGCAGTTTGTACCGACTAGTTTCCGCCATCGGTCTCTTGCGAGAGTGCTACGGACAGAACTGGGCAAATGCTGGAAGCTCGCCGGTGGAAGTTTGTTGTGTTCTTCAATATCGAGTTCTTCGGCAGCCTGAGGATTGGCCCGTAACCGTGCGATCTCGCTCTCTCTATGTCGCTTTGCTTGGATCATGAGCTTTCTTAGTAGGTTCCATATCACGGGTTTGGCTACGTCAAGATTCTTGTCTTGAAAAGTAGCATTAAGCGCGATCCAACCACGCTCGACAGAAGCGGACCAAGATCGTCGGCAAACCTCAAGCAGAAGGTATGCTACGGCGTGCCATTGATTGTATGTTTGGAAGAGCCACCTCCAACGCTGGATTTTAGGTTCTGAATTGAGAACCCTACTATACTCAACGACTTCTATAGATGCCATAAACAGCCTGTCACGGACATCGCTGGGAAGGTCGGTAGCGTCGGAAGAAGGCATTAGAGGTTGGTAGATAACAAGACTCATTTTAGACATGATGAGTCGTGCGATTGTGGCGGAGACCCAGTTGAGCAGGTCGGTCTCTTTAGCCGGGCATAGTTTCAGATACTTTTGATCGATATGTTCGTACATCTCAATGAGCTTGTCCTCCTGTTCTTGGGTGGTGCTTCGCGAGACTGTGGGGCACGGTGACAAGCCACTCGAGGCAGTATGTAGCTTCCTAGACAGGCCGCAGATCTCGTAGCGAATCAAGCAAAATGTCATGTCCGTGGAGCCGATGCGCTCCGGAGGAAACTCAGTCATTTCGGGGCTGATATCGCTATCATTGACATTCAAGGGGAAGAGGGTATCAAACGACCGCTCGACTACGGTCAACTCGCAGCCTTGATCCTCTGCAGACCGAAGATCTAGCACACAGATGGCCCACCAAAGCCTCCGACGCATCTCAATATCGAAGGGGGTAATGTTATCGAAGTGAGTCCCGTCTCGATGTAAGCCTAGGGACTGTGCAATTTTTACGACCATGCCAGTAAGCGTCGTAGAGAATTTGGTATCATCGTATCGTCGGACAAGAATAAGGAACAAAACGAAAGCCTGTAGCACGATCATTTCCGACGTTGTCACGCAACCTGCTTTGGCCAAGGCCTGCTCGGTGGCAAAGCGATATCGTGCAAGTAGTGTTTTCTTCTCAGCACCAAAATTTGTTACGACCTGCAACTTGTTAGATTTGCACCATGAGATCCAGGATGGGGAATGTGTACTTCATCGTGTTCCATAGAGGTAATGGCGGCGAGATAAATGGCAAACATTAAAGCTTCAACGCCAGGAGTCATGGTGCTCATGTCGCTTCGTAGATCCTTGACGATTTTGGTCATGGTAGGCACGTGAAGAAGCTTCACTATTGGGTCGACATTATCCATGTAGACCTGCCAGTAAAATAGCATCTGAGACGGTAACGGATGGAGTGATCGTAGGTCGACATTTGACGAGCTGTAACCGAAAATAAATCCATGGTGGTCGAGATGTCGATCTATCTGAGGATCGGCTGCGACTGGTGAGTCTTCATCGCCGGACGAGTCGGAAGAATCGTCTGTGAGACGTTGTGTTTCCGATCGCAGAGCTTCGATCTGTTCTACAAGTCAGTCTCACGGCGGCCAGATATCTTTTATAGTAAGGCTGCATACCTCTTCGGTGATTTTAGTCCAGAACGCATTGCTAACGTATCGAACCTTGCCCTTTTCGTTTAGCACGAGCTTTCCGAAGTCTTTGTGAACATCGCCGCCCTGCTGGCCCTTGACATTCGCGAGGCTGCTGCTCGTTGTCGAGCCCCCAGTGTTAGTTCGGCGCGGCGCGGGGAAACCGAGCGGACCGTTGGTCATCGAGGGGTTCTCAATCGATGGGCTGACCGTCATTTTCCGGCGATCATTCTCATGCATAGTGTCGGACGACGTTGCTTCGGGCGATTCGCTGTTGGCGGCACCATGCTTGTATGTCTCGAACTCGATTTGCCCACTCAAGTCCTCAACAATGCCTTCTAATTTCCTTAGCCGCTTCATAAGCTCCATCTCACGCTCACTCGTCTGCTTGGGAGGAGCATTTGGATCTTTGGCGCGCGGCCGTCGGGGCGCTCGCCCAGGAGCCGGGAAGACGCATTGGATTTGTGCTTTGCGACAATTGCCACACGGCATGTGCTTGTCGCACCGCACCTTGCGGCGGCGACATGTTACACAGCTTCGGGGATTAAGGGTCGCTGAGGGTGTGGCAAACGGGTCGAGCGTGATGGGGCCGGTGATGAAGGAGGGCGGCTGGCTCGTCGGCGGGGTCGCAGTCGCCGGCGTGTGGTTGTGATCCAGAGGCGTTGATGGATGAGGCGAGTCGTTGGAGTGTAGGGTTGGAGACCTGCCGGCGGATGTCATGGCGGAGGGGGAGTCTGTTGCTACCGAAGCATTCATTGTAGGAGAGGCGCCGGGGGCAGACTAAGAGTAGACAGTCATAGGATGTTGGTACTCATGAGACTCGGGTCACCACAGACACGGACCGCAAGGACTATCGACGAGTGAGGGAGGGCTCAACGATAGACAGACAGACAGATATGTCTCTGGGTGGAAAGCGCTGTCGCTAGTATTGTGTGACCTTGATGCCACCAAGCCGAGACCATTTCACGATTTTTGCGGCCAATAAGTCAGCTTTGTTCTCACCACCCATCGAAGTCTCAAGTCCTGGACAAAGCCGGCGACACACGAATTGGGGCCTGCTCGTTGGTTCTAATCAAATGATGTTTTTATCCTCTCTGCTTTTCTCTCCTTCGTCTCACTGTTCTTCTTCTCCTACTGAGCCGGACGTTAGGCCGTCCGTTGGAGAGGGCTTGGAGGGGCACGAATGAATTGAAAGATAAGATGATGGGATTTAGTCTACTTGGCGCCCTTGAGGCCTCGAGACCTTGACACTACCGGCGCCATCATCGTGGAGAGCTTGGCCGGCCAATGGCAGCGAGGGCGGCACGGCGACAAGGGGGGTGCCGTGGGCTTGAGTCATCCTTCCCGATCAACCCGCCCCATCGACGTTAGCGCAGACAGTGGAGGTTTGGGTGGTTTAGGTGGTTTGGGTGGCTTGGGTGGTTTGGGTAGGGAATTTTTGGCAGAGGTAGGGGCTCTGGAGTGGGGACCAGCCGAGGAGGTACTCACTTACATGTACCTACCTAAGACCAAATATGTTATTGTACGATATATAAGCATATACTTAGGTACCTAAGTAAGTATGTATTAGTAAACTGACGTGCTGTTGATGCTACCCAGAGACCGAATTACCTATCGTAAATACGCCCAGATAAGATACAACACTGCCAATAAATATTTACCTAAGTAGGTAAATAGGTATCTCGGGCATGCCGAAAGAAACTCGCCCATCTGTTTATTCAGTTACATTTCTACTCCCACTATCACCACAATGACGTATGTATCCAAGCTTGAAATCAAGTACACTTCCAGATCGGCAATCTGACCTACATATAAAGGTTACATGTAAGCTTATATGTGGCAGTTCCTCCATGGTCAAAGACAAGCGAGCGGTTTATTGGCAGCGAACCGGGATCAGATACCGGACTTAGCTATTTCCGCGTGACGATTATCATGTTCCAGAAGACTCTGCAAGCCATCCTTAGAACGATCTGTGATATGCATGGAATCATATACCGGCTCACTTGGGGTTAGGTGTAATGTTGACTATCGTGGAAGAGCGATCTACTAAGGTTCAGAAAGCGAACAGACTTAGATTACACGGTAGAGATAGTCATTTGAACTATATCATTTATTTTATTTATTGGTCGCCAACCAATGACTGGCGCTGTGCATGTACGTCTTGAACCCATTAAGAATAATCCTGTCTCCTCATGCCATTGCGCGAGCGTCTCCGAGCATGAGTAACTACTGCTAGGTAAGTAGGTGTAAGTATGCGATGCCAAACAACAAAAAAAGTAGCCTAATCCAAAAGTAAGCTTATGCTGCCCAATGCGCCTATCGTTGCCCATACTCTCTCTATCGATGCCCCAGCCAAATTATCATCATACTCGGTGCCAATGTATATCCTATTTTTTGTGCTCCTCGCGCCAGTGCCAATCAAAGGACCAAACGCCGTGTAAATTTTTTTTATTTTTTTTGGTTTGAATCAAAGCCAGGTGGAAATTGGCGTCATGCGGTGCAGCTAGAGTCGTCCGCCCAGGAAACAATATATCTCAATATCAGGGGGTTGGGTGGCAGGCTGCGGCTAGCACAACCTCATTCGCAATACTCTCCGCACGGCACGCATTAATAGATATAGGGCTTTGCTGGTTAAGCTGCAGTGGATTCGGCATAATGCCCATGCGTCGCGACCAACTGCTCTATTCGAGGAATAAGTTCGGGTATTCGAAATGGTTTCGAAATAACGTCGTCCTATATGCAGGCATTAGTGCGTGTTGCGTGTTGAGGCATGTGACTCAAATGGCTTACCACTCCCGCGGCCTTTGCATTCTCAATCTGCTCGGGCCGTGCATATGCCGTTACCGCAATGATGGGGATATGGCTAACAATGGTACCCTCTCGCTCAAGCCCCCGGATTTTGCGAGCACACGTCATACCATCCATGACAGGCATCTCCAGGTCCATCAAGATGATTGAAATGTCGTCACCCGAGGCCTCATTGCCTTGCCAGTACCGCGACTTCTTCAAAATCTCAAGAGCCTCCCCTCCATGATTTGCTACCTTGGTGTTATTGCCGACATTACGGAGTGACCTCTGTAACACCTTTTGATTGACCAAGTTATCTTCGACAATGAGAACGTCAAATAGCCGCCGTCCGTCTTCGGAATATCTGGGTTCTAGAAGCGGCGCCTTCCCGGAGTCGGCGAGTATGTCGCGAGCGCTAGCTTTCGGCTGTCGGGTTTCGATCGTAGTAGAGGAGCCAGGTGCCCGCGTAAGAGGCGGAGCGGGAGGGAGAGCCTTACTCTCTGTTGGCGGAGCGTCTGTCTTGCGGCTCTTAATATAGAAAGAGAACGTGCTGCCGACACCCTTTTGGGAGCTTACGCCGATCTGTCCGCCTTGAAGTTCCGTAAGTATTCTAGAGATGAAAAGACCCAGTCCAGACCCTCCGTATTGGACGTGCGTTCGAGGTGTTGCCTGTGAGAAGCGTTGAAATAGTAATTTTCTCTCGTGCTCATCTAAGCCTCTGCCCGTGTCCTGAACTGAGAAGAGGAGGTTAATCTTGTCACCAGTGCCCCAGTCGGGTTGGTCTGTGAGATCGTCTTGGTCCGACCGATCACTTTGGAAGTAAGCAACCTCAGAGTTTGTTATATCCGATATATTCGCCGACGCATCGAGGGTTACGACGATGGATCGTTTGGGATGGGACTGTGTAAACTTGATTGCATTGGTCATCAAATTGATCAGAACTTGAAGAAGCCGAGATGGATCCAATTTCACCCAATCGATGCCCATATCGATATACCGGTTTTTGACTTGGAATTTCATCTCGATACTATTTGTGTTTAGTTCCCCTTCAAACATTTTGAGAACCCGCTGCACAACCGCCATAGGCTGCACGTCAACGGGAGTCACAAGGAGGAGTTGGGAATCTAATTTGGATAATGTTAGAATATCGTCAACGATACGCTTTTGGTGGCTTGCACATAAGCTGATGGTATTCGCCGCTTCTAGACAACCCGCCAGAGCAAGTTTTAGACTCTCGCTCTTCGGCGTCTCGTCCTTCATTGAGCTGTATGTGCACAGAGTGCCCGATATTTCATCCGCACACTGGAGGATTGCACTAAGGGGGTTGCGCATCTCGTGACTCGTGATGTCGATAAAGTTCTCCTGCTGGCGCTTGAGCTCCACAGCCTCCTCGCGCCGCTGCATCTGGATTTGTTCGGCCAATTTTTGCTGTGATATATTCGTAATGCATCCAAAGATGCCTTTAATACCGCCCTCGGTGTCCTTTTCGGGATAAGCACTCATTAATACCCATGTGTCGATAATGATTCCTCCTTCGTGACGAGAGCACTTGAACCTGAATTCGTGGGTGATGGCAACTTTCTCCGTGACAAGTTTTCGCCACACTGCTTCGAGAGCTGGGCGATCTTCGTCTTTGACGCTCCGCATCCAGTTGTTGACGCTTTCCGACCTATTGTGTCTCGATATGTCCCACCACATATCGTTGGAATAGGTAATATGTCCGTGCTGATCAGCTATGAACATGCCCACAGGGGCAAATTCGGCCATTCGTGTAAACTTGAGCTCGCTTTCCTCAACTTCCCGGGTGCGAATATGTAACTGTTCCGTAAGCTCTTGACGATCTTGCAGCGCCATTTGGGCTGCTCGCTGACCTCGTCGGATCTCCTCTTCGAATAACACCACCGAGGCGAGGGACGTTGCTAATTGCCTCGATAACAGGTTGATGAAGAGCTGATAGTCCTCGTCATAAGGTCGTCGGGGATTCACTCCCATTACCATGAAACCAACAACGCTCTCACTGCCAGTCGTGGGGTGGACGGGAAAGATGACAATGGAATGGCATGGCTCGCCACCACCTCGCCAATGGAATCCCTCCATGAGACTTTCGGGTAGGGTCCCTTGTTCTGCTGACAAAATTACCGGTCTGCCATGATTCGACATGGATTCTCGCATATAAGGCGCGAACCCTTCGTTGCTTGTCTTTAAATCCAGACAGCCAATTAGACACGGGTGTCCAGGAGGAATACCTAGAGATGCCTCTAAGTTCAATTGTGGTGGGTTCATCCAGCTGCCTGAATGCATTGAACAGATATCACTTTCGTCCTGCTCTACCACAGAGTAGATGAGATTGAATGGGACGTCGTCTTCGTTATACTCGAGTCCCTTGTTAACTTGGCTCCAAAAATTTTTGATATCCCGAGCGACTGCTGTTTTCTCACCAACTTCGCGCAGAGTGAGCATCATTCTCTCGGCCACCTTTCGTCTAGTGTTCTCGAAAACAGGGTTGTAAAGGCCAACGACAGTTCCATCTTCCCCTACCAGTGGTACGATCGACCAGGAAAAGAATGTCTCTTCAATAAAGCCAGCACGCCGCACGAACATACGATCGTCGTTTTTCATCGTTGCCTGACCAGATTCCCAGGCACTTTCGAAAACTAGCTTGAGTTCGTGCCAAATTTCGGACCACGCTTCCGCATATCGCGAGCCCATCAACTCAGGATGTTTGCGTCCAGCCATGGTAACATAGGCTTCATTATAGATTATCGTGAAATCTCGACCCCAGTAGAGCGCCGCAGGGTGGGGGCTTCCCATTACTAAATTCGAGATAGTACGCAATTCTGGCGACCATTCTTCAATGGGACCAAGTGAAGTGGACGCCCAATCTCGAGTGCGCGCAAAATGAATGTGGTGCGGGAGGTCCGGGGTCAAGGGAATTCTGGTCCAGTCGAACGATGGTTGTGGCAATGACCTGAGACCTTCAGGTATAAAATCGTGGGATTGGTGGATAACCATAGGTTCTCCCATGTCGTTATCCACACCTGGTTGGGCTGGTCCATCAGTTTCCATTTCGCCAACATCTCCGAAGTAATCACGATCTTGGATGGCGACGTCGCTAGGAGTTTGTGGTTGAGCAATTGGCGTCAAACCTCGGCTCCGGGAATCGAAACTGGCATCGCGTTCTAAAAGTGGCTCGGGGGAAGCACGCCCGACCGATGCAGCTATTGTGTTAGCACTGACGAAGCGAAAGCGGTTCCTGAGTGTATAACAGGTCCAGCTGACACTGCCATAATGATACGATGACAGAAATGTATTCTGGCCGTCTGTTGGGTTACCGCCCGATTTAACCCATGTTCTAAAATTGCTAAATTCGTCCTTGCCGTCTTGATTATCCCGGAAATCTCCGTACACTAATTGCCGTATAGCATCCGACACATGAAGCGCGGGGTTTGCATACAAGATCGAAAAGGGGCCAGCAGGTGTGCTGTTGACTGGATGTAGGATATCAACGATAAATGTCGGCCGGTCATCTTGTTCAAGCAATTCTAAGATGCCAACACCTTGAAGTACCTGTAGCCCTGGAAGAGAGGCTTGTGTATCAGGGCTCCGACTCAGCGTTGCTGCCTCAATAGATGACCAGCTGCCAGGTGTACTCGAAGACCTTGCCGGGCTTGCCGCACTGACAGTACCTCGGGCTAGTTTCAGAGTTGTCACCTCGGTGCCATCCCGCACTGTTTTTAACATTGTCGACGCCTCCAGCCCAGTGTAGCCGAGTGGTCGCCCAAGTAGTGGTTTTTGTCTGTGAGAAAAGAAGAGAGGAGAGGTCAGTCCGTCTACGACCTTTAAAGGAAGAGAAGGTTTCGAAAAGCTGCTCAAGTCAATCTGCCGAGGAGGCGAAAGGCGAACCCGTTGCTTTTTTGCAGGTGGATTGCTGCCCTTTTCCCCGGCCTCGCCTTCTGATAGACGCTTCGTATGTGCCGATGGAGGGTGCGGTGGATTCTGTGCGGCAATAGAAAGCTCCCGGTACCTATTGTTTGTTTCGCCTAGAGGCGTCTGGTTTTGTTGTGTTTGTATACGGGGGTCGGATACAGGAGGTATCAAACCATAATGACCATTTCCCGTCGCAAGTTCCCCAGATCTTCCTGCCTTAAGTTTGTTCGCATCGGTAGCGAGTGCGTGCCGACTTTCTCGGTTCGCTTTAGAGAGTACAGTGGGGATAGCGGGCGAAGATTCGGACGTAAAGCTCTGGTGGGAGGGAGCTGTCGTCGAGGTGTCGCCCAATATTGCCGGATGATGAGGTTCGGTGGAAATTGTTTCTCGTGTCATGAAGCGGTCTTCCAGGTTGTCAGGTGTAAGGGGCCGGTCACTACGCGCTAAGCTCCCGACTCCAAGCCCAGGCACAGTCCGTTTCTATGGTATCTGGGAGGGTTAAATAGATCAGGTTTTTGTTTGGCCGTGGCCATTGACAAGTCCAGGTGGCGGGTCGGCGAGACTTGAGGGGCAAGAAAAACAGACCGGGTCCGTTCCTATTGTAAATTGATGGGCAACACTGATGGCCCGCAGTTGACGATGATCCCCGCCAACGGAACCCCTACAAATGGAAAGCGGACAATACTAGACGACTTCGTTTCGGCTTGCTTCACTTGCAAAACGGCACCGCTCTTCACGAAGTGGAATATGAAGTGCAG
This sequence comes from Xylaria sp. MSU_SB201401, assembly GCA_002288965.1. Taxonomy (NCBI): domain Eukaryota; kingdom Fungi; phylum Ascomycota; class Sordariomycetes; order Xylariales; family Xylariaceae; genus Xylaria; species Xylaria sp. MSU_SB201401. The sequence continues at coordinate 40,993 of NPFG01000087.1, forward strand.
CAAGGGAAGGCTTCCACAGGCTGCTTCAATGAACGAACGCTAGCTATCTTCTCAAGCGAAGAATAGGTAGAGCTATGCTAAAAGAGCGGCACACTACAGTACTGTAGAAGGTGGGAGGGCAGGGGGAGGGCAGGGGGACAGGTATAAACACGCCGGCCGAAAAGTGGACTAGCAATCGCCCATCGGCCGGTCAGGGAACTGGGTAGATAGATGGGTAGCGTATGGAGCGATACCTACTCGTGGGTAAAGTATGTGACGTACTGTACCTACCGACGGAAGGTAGTGAAGTAGGAGTAGCAGAAACAGGTACGGTAGTGTGGTGTAGTGCACAGTAGCGTGGTGGGACGTGGAGAGGTGGAGGAGGTGGAGGAGGAGTACGGAGGAGTACGGAGGAGAGCAGCAGAGAAAGTATGGGTTTTCCCTCTCTTTCGCTCACACACGCACGCACACACACACACGCACAACGGATTCTAGGATAAGATAGGATAGGTAGGCACACGTCGAGATGAGCGAAGCACGTTGCAGCCAGGACCCAGAATAGTTGTGATGTGCTAGGACAGGACAGACACGCCATGCAAGTGCCAGGACAGTTTTGGCGTGTCAGTGGCAAAGAAGAAGAAAAATAGAGGGAAACTCGGGCACATCAACGAGATAGTTGTTTATGTGGATAGATGTGTTCGGCGTATGACACACGGGACAGATTCGATAACGTTAATGTGTATTTGTGTTGTAAGTAGAAGGATGTCTTTGGAAGAATGCTCTATGCTTGCTCCGTGTATGAGGGAGGTTTTGGTATGCTTCCGCAGAATAGAAGAACAGGACAGGACAAGACAACTTGGAAGACATGTGCTAAGCTGCCTGCTAACACATTATCATGTACGTGGGAGAGTGCAAAGTACATGGGTAGGTGTGTTAGTAGGCGAGGTAAGTAGGTACAGTGTGTTCCCTCCTCTGTGGTATGTGTAGGTAATTAGGTGGACTGTGAAAAGGATATCTCATATGTGTAAGTATTTACAATAGCAACAGGGAGCCTGATACCTGCCTATCGCTACCTAGGTAGGAAGGATAAAGGATGATACAGTTATCACTGATGACTGACCACTGACCAGAACAGTGCAGGGACAGCGCAGGAGACGAGAGAGAAAAAAAAAAAAAAACTACCTATCCAGGTCGAAATGAAGTGGCCAGGGTCTGCAGGACAATCGTGTGTTCCAGACCTAGAGCCTCCAGAGTGGGTAGAGAGCATCCTGGAAGGACAGTGGTGGTTTAGGGAAAGTTGAGCGGGCCATTGCTGGCTCAGCCAGGATATGACGGGGGGCTCAGCGGGGACAGGCCGGGGGGATGAGTTCTCGCTAATCAGCTAATCATGGAAGCGCTAAGCTCAACCCAGGCAGCAGATTCACTCCATATGGGGGCTTCAAGCGACAACCGAGTTTGAACACTCGAGTCTAAACTGCGCTTGATTTTCCTCGCGGTAGTCCATTGGGAGACATCCGCTAGTGGAGCCGCCTCCGAGATGGTCACCGAATACAGGTAGGTAGGTACCTAGTGTCGCTGCCTACAGTACCTACAGACTGTGTTACCGGTATTGCTGTTCGTCGACGTTCGCGTTCATGATGCTGTGCGACTCGAGGCAAATATATGTAAAGACAGTCTATGCGTAGGTAGATAGTAGGAGAGAAGAAAAAGACAATGCATAGTATCCATCCATAATCCATTGTTTTTCGGCAGTCCACTGTTGCTAGCTACTTACTGTAGGTCTTACTTACTTATTGAGTCTTAGATGGGGACCAGTGTTCCAGTCTCGCGGTCTTGGCGTGGACGAGAAGTTCGTTTTCGTGCGACAGAGGATCGTTGCTCGGCCGGTAGTTGAAGAGAGTGCTCCGAACTTAGTAACCTCGTACCACGTAACAATGGATTGAGTACCTCCTTACACTGCTGCACAACACATATTATCGATGTACCGCACTACCTCCTCATCGTGGTAGATATTGTCCACTACACGGACGCTAGTATGAACTATTCAATACCTAGGTAAGCGTTTCGAGTAAAGCGATCGGCTGATGCTTGCCAGTTCCAGTATAGTTTTGAAGCGGCAGAAGATATTACATACATGATGGGCATCCCCATTGGCCCGAGATGGTTCACTGGAGAAGTCGGGATCTCAGCAGGACAACTTGTATCTGCTTGGGTTCAGGTACTAGTATTACCGGTAGGTATACGAGACAATTTGAAGTTGACTTAAGTCCGAAATAAGGAGAATATCGTGCTGGGACAGCAGGTACGTGGTTGGCGGAGAGCGACGTCATAAAGGTCGAAAGCGTGCTTGGAATCAGTAGATGTTCATCTATCGACAGCCTTCTAGACCTTGTTGCTAAGAGCCTTTGGGTTAGCAGGATACCATGGAGCCACTCACACCTAATATACGCGATATGCGAGTTCCTTCTCTCTAAAGTAGCTGACCCGTGTCCAGTTACCTTCTACATATATGTTCTGCATATATGTAGGTATTACCCTAGTCTGGTAGGGCATGCGCTAGACAACTTCTACTAAAGCTTGGAGAACAATTGGTAACTGAGCTCTGCGTTTTCGGCATCCGCCGTACGGAGTAGTCATTGGTGGTTGTTGACCTTGAAAACTTGCCCGGTGGTGTTCTGGTAGATATGATAAGTAAGCACAAGTTGCCTGGTTATCCTCAGGTACATCTGTAGATGTAGGTAGGGTCTAGATAGTAGAGCTAAGGCCCAGCTACATCGGTGCTTAAGTAACCAGTCGCGTCTCATTCAAGCCTCGAATTCCGCTCAGGATTTCTGTCAAGGTATGGCCATTGTTGCTTGTACTGTAGCTGTAGATGGGATAGTTGGACCTAGTGCCCTAGCACTGTGACTACTCTATATATAAGTATACATAGGGTTGGCCGTACCTGCCAACAATTTCGGCTTCCAACATCAAGCAATAGTCACTTTCTCTCACCAGGGCTACCCTGGCGAGGCGATGAGCGGAAAAACTGTCGCACTCACCCACCTATTAACTTACCCACAGGCATGACAGTTTTTCTGCTAACCGCCTCGCCTGGCAAGTCAGGACTCACCACAGCAGTAACGTCTTAACCTTCTAATTTTCCTTTTTTTTTTAAAAAAAAATTTATCTTTTCTTCTTAAATCTCAGCTTACATACGCACGAAAAGGCCTCATCTAGTCTCGCTGACCAGCGACAGAATTTCTTGTCAGCTGTCAGATACTAGGTGCATGCCATCTGTCAGCTCAGTATCTCATACTTAAAATGCTACAAAGCTATTATATAGCCAAAGAAGCTTAGCCTACAATCGCAAGCGTTCTGCAAGTCTTATTGCGTGCAATGGACAGTAGATGCAAGTAGGGAGGCAGGTAAGCCTTGTCATTCGCCCTGAAAGAGAAGAAATGCAATAGAGATAGGATCAACCTTCAGCTCTTGTTTGAAGATTTAAAATCCACAACATCGAAACGGGAGGTTTCAAGCCCTGCAGCACATTTCGTTCGCCTTACTTACAGCGTGGACGGGACAGCCTACCTACTTACTCACTCACTTAGGTACAGTACATTACTTACTGTGGTGAAAGACGCGTACACACGTACACCGCATATCGCATACCTCTACAGAACAAGAAGAGGCATGCTGCATGCAATGATGACTTGATAGGGAACGTGTCTCCAGAATTCCTTGCTATCCGGGCCATAGACGTGTGAGGTGGCATGGAAAGTATCGTAGCCGACTCACATGATATTCATGTCTGGTGGATTCGCATCCTCCCCGAAACAGCCATGCGACTCTAGAAACCCCATACAAGCAAAACGACACCTACATCTTCATCTTGATGGTATCCTTTTAAAAAGTATAAAGTTAAAAAATAAAAAAAGACTCTATCCCCTTCTATGCAGCGATTCGAGGAACTCCTATCATGTTTAGGCCTTGGTATGTCAATGTCTAGAACACATGCCGTGTGACAATGGACTTGGCTGCCATGGCCCGTAAACTTTACGTCGATCCCTGAGTCTAGAACGATCGAATTGAGCACGAGGCACGCAAGTCTACCCACTCACGCCTGATGATGCAACCGAAAGTCGGGCAGGGTGGTCCCGATCGCGCCGGGTGCACTATTACGGACACTTGGTAATAGTCAATCAATTCTACAGGTCGTCAACCGACGGTACGGTACGGTACGGTATTGCATGCTGTTGTGGTCTACTAGTATTGCAATCGGTCAAGGCAGTATGCGCAATTGGAGAGAGGTCGATAAACGGGCCTCAGCATGTGTCATAGGCGACTTTCAAAAATCAGTCCGATTCAAGTCCTTCAACCGAAAATATAGACATTACCATTGGCCCCCCTCATGAACTGCTACAAATCGTCCGGCGCGCTGCCTGGGACAGATGGATAATGCCTACCTCTCGCTCGGTGCCTCTCGGATTACAGTGTAAATGACTTCAAATCTTGCGCTTGTTGCCAAGATATCTGAAGATCGATTGTAACAACATCGCACATACAACAACTTGAATTCTTGATGCGGACCTAGCTACAGAATAGCTCAGGTCTGATGTTTGGAGATGGCCCTCACTCGCAATTTACGTAGTACTTAAGTGGTTTACGCAACGCAGCAGTATCAGAATCACCCAAACAGATGGATCACCAACCAGCATCCAAGAACGGACTACAGCAATAATAGATCTACAGCATCGGCGATCTGAGCAAAAAACAATGTATGTGCATATAATCAGTCTGATCGTTGATGTTCCACTTTTTGACTCCAGGATACAGAGATATCCGAGAGCGGGACGAGTTGCTAAGGGATCCCAGACCAGCCCCAGACCTCAATGCCCGACGACAATATGTAGGCAATCTGCTCAGGCAAAGACATTTCTTGTTAACACTTGCGTGCTGCTGTGTTGTTACGTAACAGCCACATCTTACTCATGTGCTCAAGTGCTCAAGTGTATTGCGCACTCGCGAGTCGGTTATCTGACATTGTGTGATGTCTCAGAGCAAGCATTGAAACCCCAACTCCTTCTTCCTTCACAAACATACATGTGCAAAAACAGTCAGTCAATTGAGCCAACTGAGCCTGGGTAGTAATTCACATCTATCTGCGCTCGGATTACGTGGTCAACCAAACCCACCCACACATATCTCCTTTTAAGAGCGGCTGGTATCAGGCTGGAGGATGCAAGTCGTGGAAGAGATGTAACGAATAGATAGAAAATCGACCTAGGCATGATGTTCACTTCTTGGTAGGATCAAGTGATATATATGGATTGCCCTGACTTGAAACAACAAGCAGTCTTACGCCGCCTCTCATATAAAGCATGCTATATCTTCTCTCGAACTCCTCTCATTACAAGGTAGTACAAGTAAAACTGATAGCACGAACCATTCTGCTATCGTCAAACGGTATCGAACGTCTTGATTTGGAGTCGCATACCCAGCTGCAGGTTACCCGCGATCCTCGCTTAATCGGACGGGTGGTACAGGGGCATATCGTGGCACCTAAAAGTCGTACGTTGTATGCTTCAATATCCACATTGGTCGTCACGGATGAAAGCAAAAATTGCGTGTTTCGTCGGGCTTCTTCAGTTGTAGACACACTTGCATTGGTCTGGATAAAGCCTGTACTGGGAAACACACGTTGCAGTTACAGACTTCAATAATTATCCACCTAAGTACGTACTGTAGACTGAGTCCGTTGTTTCTGTTCGTTAAGTGGTTGGCATCGAGAACACTACGAAACGGCCCACCAGAGATCGCCGCGCTAGCTTTTCGACGTTTCGATGTGCCGCGGCTTGTGCGTATTCGATCTTTGATTTCTGCTTTGTCTTCAAGGAGACTAAGGTCTGGAAACGGAGCACCCTCCGGCTGAACCCGAATCCGTTATCAATTCGATATCCCAAGAGCATTGATGAACAACAACAATGGCCATGATATGCTTGAGGTTCTATGGTTGACAGATATTCAATCGTATCTGTCATTCACATTCCCAGCCCACCAATCCCTTGGCATCCGACAGATATCAGGCTCCCCAGACAAATGTGCATGGCATTTTATTCGACTATCATGAAGGAATGCGACTTCGTCCTAACGGTAAGAGCCTACCACTCAATATCAGAGCACTTATATACTACTACACAGTAGCACGATAAGGTGGTGTTCATCGACTGGTAGACTTATGGCATCTGGTAGCGTCATCAGCAACTAATTATAGACTTTGGGGTGCACAACACCGTTGGAAGTACAGCCCTTTGCTTGCTTTTGCACAAGTTACCGAATACGCGGGCAACGCTGACACCACCATCTGCTTATCAACGATATGAAATCTTGCTTATTTTCTAATTATAAGCCGGTAGGTATGTCGACTACTATCGCAGAAGCGTACTATACTGAACCTCTCAATGGCCTATCTCGCAGATGGAAATTGTGAAAAGCGATAAATTCGAGGTGCGCGTAATAAATGCCGAAGCACCTTTACAGCCCACTGCAGTACAGTAAGTACCTGTCAAATCCGAAAGAGCATCGGAAGGGGTGGGGGGCGCTTGAGCAAGAAACCTGATCCATCAGCACCTCTCCGAGCGACTACTGAGTAAGTGTAAGAGGTTGGCGGAACCCAACCAATAGAGACCCCTGGGCTGGCAGAGCTTGGCCCAGCAAAGTAGACGGATGATTGGCAGACTTGTCCTCCGGGGACCCACTAGCCCAAGCCAATCCCGAGGCGGGAGACCAGCAAAGCGCCCGTAATGTGGCCCCCATGCTCCCTCAGCGACCCTCTCACAACATGGTCGGGCGCTTACAGTCCTCGCTCAAGTCCCTGACTTCGTCGCCGGCCCCTCTCATTGGCCTGCCTCCACCATATCACCAACCCTAGAATGCTGTGATCAACCTGCAGCCGCCTTGTTGGTGCTTAAGCCACGCCGGCACCCGCTGTGTGCTCTCTTAAAATGGGTGGCCCCCATGAAGCAGCCCGCGAGGGAGGTCGCCTTCGACTCGATCTTGTCTAAGCCCTGTAATAGTTGACTTGTCGCCTGAATAAACAACTGGCTCCTTCTTGTCGACGATACTGTTGGAATAGAGTGTCTTCGGCATAGTGTATAGATGTGAACAATTCGAGACAGATCAGTCGACATTCACGACATCTCCGAAGCCGAGTGAAGACGCCGTGAGATCAGATCAGACCAGATACCTGAGACTGGGCGGTTTGCGAAAGGCGTCGTGCGGCGCTGCTAGGAAACTCGCCATCATATCACCCTCCGACCACTTCGTGCTATTGAAGCGAAACACATCGCATATTCACATCTTTCAAAATGGCCTACAGATTATTCAAGAGGAAATGGCCCTCGACAACCGCCATGTGGATCATGATGATAGTCGAACTCGGATTAACCATCACGCTTCTGATTCTCACCGAGCTTGCGCGACCCGACAAGTATCGAACGAAGTTGTGGCAAGCGGGCTACGAGCTGGGCTTCAATTCAAGCCCCAATGTTATCGCATTTGCGCACGCCAATGGTAAACCGGCTCCTAAGATCCCCTTCGTGTGGTCACAGACGTGAGTTCTGCAATGCGCGCATCCCGAACAATCTCTCGTCAGACCTATAATACTAACTTCACTCGACTCAGATTGACCGACTACAACACGGCCATTTCCATCATCAGCCTGTTCTTCCTCATCACGAGACTGATCGCGTTCATCATGGAGTTCTGGCTCCCCATCATCGTCTTACCAATCAACATCGCATTCGTTGCGCTGTATGCCGCCAGTCTCGGCGGGCAAGCCGGTCCCGATTACCTTGATCCCAAGCGCCCGAGCCGCGTAGCATGGTACGTCGCAAAACCCTGCAGTGCGGCTGCAAACCGCGATATCCAGGGGTACTGTACGACTGCGAAAGGCGTATTTGCCGCCTTCTCGCTCATGTTGTAAGCTTTTCTCCAAACAGTGACCTATCCATTTTAATCGTACTTTAACTAACGATTGCCGGCTTCAGCGTGGTGACTCTCGTCAATCTCAGCCTCAACATCTGGGCCATGGTTCCCAACGAGCGCGACAAGCGGGACTGGGACTCCGATGACGAGGATGACGAGCCGCTTCGCACCGGCGGTGATAAGAAGGGTATGTCCTGGGAAATGCGCTCGATCCCACCGACGCCGCGGACGGGACTCATGCCCTATACCCCACGGACCACAGCGTTCAACACCCTAGAGGGCAAAAAGCCCTCAAACGTGTACAAGTAACCTAAGATATGCGAGAGTTATGACAGATATGATATATAGGGTCAAACCGACCCTTCCCAGCTAGCGGATTAAATATGAAAGAAAATCATTGATGTTTAGAAAGACGCTTTCGTCGATAATGACGATGACGATGACGAACGACAGGTGAAGACGAAGAGCCTCGGAATATTTTTCCTTAACCAGATGGATTATTCTTTGCTTAGGATCTGTGCGGGTTATCACCTTAAAAGGATTCTAGGTCGGTGTTTGGGCGCATACTACACGCTGCAACACTATTCAATTGTGTACATAATATCTTCAGCTAATCCGAGTCGGAAATATCGATTCTCATTGTGTCTTTTACCGAGAGGGCACACCCTCTCTTTGCGCTAAAATGAAGTCATAGCTAGAATCAAAGTATCGAGTCTCATGTTAACATTACCTAGAAGATCATTATTCTCCCTTCCAACCCGAAACAGGTCCGTCGAACTATCAAAAGCCCCAAAGGTCGTCAATCCCATGCTCAAACGGCGGTAAAATCCAACACAACCGCCTGCGAATCCGGAACCGCAACTTCAACGGCGCCATCCCTGACCTCGACCTTCTCCCCTGTCGTGACATTCGTCAAGCGCACGGGCTTGCCGAGCTCCAGCTCGTAATTATAGCTAATCCCATCCCACGTTATCCCCGTGATCGCATCGCTTCCATTAGCATAGAGTCTGCGCACGACCGCCGCGCGCCCGTCCTCGAAGCCATCCACGCCAAAGGTATACGTGCGCGTCTTCCGCGGCTCCGGGTTCAGCGTCTCGAGATTCCCCGTGCCGTTCAGCGTGTAATTGTACGCGCGCATATTGATCACGATGATGCGCGCCAGCGCATTGTCCACGTAGGCGGCGTACGCAGAGTCCCTGACGCCGACGTCTGCTTCTCCCGTGCTTGTGCTTGTAGTGCTATTCGGTTCGGAGGCCGATGATAGGTCGAGGTGCGCGACGCGCACGGGCTCGATGCGCAGGTTGCCCAGGAACGCGGCGACCGCGACGTTGCCGTAGTACGGCGCCTTGGTGCCTATCGCGGCGAGCTCCGTGGTGATCGGCTGCCAGCTCGCGGTACCGGTAGTTGGTCCCCATGTGCATGTGCACGCGCCCGATCCCCACGCTCGCGCAGTACAGGTTGAAGTCGACGCCCCACAGCGCGGCCCCGAACGAGTTCGATAGTCCTGGCTTCCCTTGGTTGTAGAGCGAGTTCGTCTCGCCTAGGATCTGACTTAGGTTTGGGTCTGCGGCCGCGGCGAGATCTCGGCGAACTCAGAGACATGTACGTCCACGCTAGCGCGCGTGCGCGTGTGGTTCATCAGTGTGCCTTGGAGCGTCACGCCGGGCGAGGTCGCACCCGATATATAGCTAGCAAAGGGGTCTGTTAGCTTCTGAATCAACCTCGGATGTAATGCCAGAATATTGATCGATATCGTGATGGGGGGATTTGAGGGGGGGAGGGCTAAGGTGACCTGGGAGGCAAATATGGAAGGAATGGCATGATATAGACTCACTTGTGCGCAGAGAAATACCGTATAGTTCCGTCTGCGTCGAGACCATCGGCCCATGTGAGTGGCGCGTCGAGAGCGTTCGCCGCGCCCGCAAAGGAAGGCGCGAGATACCCGTATGTCTCATTACTGAGCATGTCGGGACAGTTCTCGGCGATGACGCCCCTGATGGCTCGTGTGCCGGCCTGCCACTCCGCCACGTAGTCGGTTTCGTTGTAATCAGAGGGCCGCACGGGACCCTGCGAGCTTACTGAGAAGAGGTCGGGCTCGTTGCCGTATTCCCACCAGTTTAGCCTGTCCTTGCCTAGGGTTTTGCACGCGATGGCTGCTGTCTGAAGTAGTGTGTCCCATTGCCTGCTATCGTGATTTCCACCCATGTTGAAACCGTGGGTAAACTTGACGTAAGGCCATGTCAAGTATGATTCGAAGTATGACGGCCCAATCTCAATCGTCGTCGGGTAGTCTGGAGACCGAGTTGCGTTCACAGTGCCATTCAGCGCAATCGTCAGATTTGGGTTATAGATAGCGTAGTCTTGAGTGTTGCCTCCCACGCGTATATATGGTTTGGTACCAATGAGATAACCCAAGTTGTTGAGAAGATTGTTTGAGAACTTATTTGGGTTTGATCCGTTTCCTGCCAAACAGTCAACGATCCGGATTCACTGAAATGACACTTCTGACATGTATGACTCACCCGCAAAGTCTGGGAATGATGAGAACTCGATAGAGAAGCTCACGAATCCTTCGAGAGGCTGACCTAGGATGAGATCAGCAGCAAATGACGGGTACCTTGACGCATTCGATGTAATCTTTGCAGTGGTCAAGCTAGACAACGCTAGCACAAGGAAGATGGCGGCCATAATGGCTATGATGAAGTGTACCAGAGTAGTGGCTGCGCTGACTCGGTCAACACATCAATCATTCAGTCATTTGGGCTTCTCGCTATGCTTCCCCCTATTAGCACATTGAAGATCGGAGCATGACACATCAGACTAGGAATCGGTTCCAGCAGGATGTCACGAACATTATATACACGGAGATCTCGAGCAGCTCACAGGATTCCCGCCTCCAACGCTCCCGCCTTGCGCATTCGCATGCCATTGGGCAGACGGGTCGATGGGCATGTGGTAACCCAGATGATTTTGCATCCTTGCACTTCGTTTCCTTGATTATAGAGGCGCTGGTAACTGCGCGTGTTTGTGGCGGGGTTTGGGCAAGGTAGAATAATGCCGTAATGCGGTAACACGAGCTTCCCTTTTGGGGTAGCATTATGCGCCCTCGTTCAGGATGGCCTCGACGGGAACAGCACATGGATGCGGGGAAGATCAGTGCTGCATGCCGCACGCATAATAGATCTATTAGGATCGAGTAAAATAGGTTCCGAGGTTCAGTCTCCCGTTCCTAGTGACCGAGATCTCCGGTAGATTGTCGAGTTTTGGCTCGGGAAACACGGGTACGACACATCACGGTATTACCTGGGTATATCGCATGGTTCGGTCTAATACCTGCTCACCTAGCACTACACGAACTACCGTAGAAGTTACAACCACGTGCCATGAATTACAAGACAGGCGCCGCTTCGCACCCGCGATGAGGAAGTACAGCGATCTGGCGATAGTTGTTGTATATATGAATTGCCCCAAATGGCCAATCTCGGCGGGTACAGAGCAGTCCATGGGAGGATATTGTGCGTTCGTGCCCCCTTGCATGCCTCGGTAGATGCTCAGTTAAGCTTATCGAAAATCACCAGCATGGGGTTACGGTAGGATTTCTACCGGTGCGCAAAGGCCCTAGGGGTTCCAATGCCCCCAAGCTATCTCCTTGGGCTATATACACAATCTTTTGTTCAGGTGCCTAACCCCTTTTCTTCAAGTAGATATCGTGCTAAAAGTGCCAACTTTTCTCCAGTGTTACACCACACTACGTCCCGTGTACCTATAAATAAAACAAGATTATACTTTGGCTTATTGAGGTTAAGTTTCTTGATCAGCTCGGGCTACTGCGAGATTACAAACACGTAAAATAGCTTTTTGGGGGGGGGGAGGGAGGGAGTTGGTAATAATTCTTAGGTGAAGGTTTATATATCCAGGATGCCTTTGACGTGAACACGAACTATACTTGTGCCTAGGTATCAATGTACTTGGAAAAATGCGACTGGAGGGCTTAAACAATTCTGGGAATTCATTCACGTTAGACCTAATGAATTCTAAGTTGGACTGAGGAATAGTGATAGAGAAGAATATTCGAGACCTTGACCATTACCCAAATAACATGATTTGCAACATAGTCAAGAAGGGGGAACCTCTTGATCGAAATTAGCGGCACCAGGTACTTTGTTATAACGCCGATTCCACAAAGTTTAATTCAAATGTAACTTACGTATAAGTAAGTACAGTCAAGAAATACTAGCTAAACAACGTTTCTTAGCAAGAAACTTATCATGATAGGGTTCCTGATAGTCTTCGAACTATGCATCACCTAAGACTGAACAATGGTGTCGTTACGCAGAAGACCTACATAAGCACATAAATTGCCATTCTCAAAAGAGAGAGATACTCTTGCCCGTCCATCTTCACCCCGAAGCATTTCTCTCTCCTCACTGGTACAGTGGTATAGTCCGCTTCGGCAACTGCTTCACGAAAGGAAGTTATAAGCTACTTACCCTATATCGTCATTGAGACACATACATACCTACTATCCGAAACCTATTTCAAGATACCCCGTCTTTGTGGTCCAGGAAAATTCAAGATGGCGCCAACAACATCCAGAGTCCCTGTCCTCGGGTTTGTCTCTGGCAAGCTCCAGTTCCTCGAGATGCTCTTAGATTCTCTCTCTCGGATGCCGGGAGGATCAGTCCTCAGGTTTGCTACCGGCCTCGGCGGTGGTAATAGCCCGCTCATTGGTGCTGGCGGCGACCTACCCAGCATCCGGCTTTTTAATGAGAATGGGATGAAAATTGTTAATGTACGCAGACCTGGAATAATCATGAGCGGGGACACCGAAGATGTCACGCTTAGTCACAGGCACTACGTGAACAATCAAGCTGCGTACGCGCTTTTCGGGTCCCGCGAGAACAGTGATCCCATTTGCATCGCCTACCTTGGAATCGCCTGGCCGGATGGAAGCAAGTATGGTTGGGTGGGCGATTGGGGTCGCCAATGCGGCAGTCCTTGGTATTATTCCAACGTATACGTCCCCGGGACCGACGTGAAGGCAGACTGCATGTGGTTAGATCAGAGCCGTCACGTCGGCGGGTTTCAGCTGCATTGGTCGGACTTTTCGGTAAAGCACAATCAAAAGCTCCCCGAAGACGAAGCGGGCCAGAAGAAAATGGTCGACTGGTATTGCAAAGTAGGGCCCCCGTTCAGGATTTCCCCCCAGGACCCGAATGAAATCGTGTATTGGAAGGGCCCCAAATCGCCTCCCGGTGGAGGTGCGATAGACCACGATTCGATTAGAACCACAAACTTCACCCTTACTGAGGGTGAAGACCGGACGAACGGTCGAAATACTCCAGAGGAATCTATAACGCCATTGCTTGTAATCAGCGACACTAAGCAACACTCCGTGGAAGATCTCTGCAACAGCGACACGTCGATTGGACCAGACTTGCTTAGCCTCTATTCCAATAAGTTCTGTCGGATGTCGGACAAGACGATCTGGCCAGTCTGCGACACAGTGAACGTCACCGAGAACTGCTTCGATATAAGTCGCAACATCTTATCCACCAATCTATCTAGCACTGGGTTTGCGGTTGCGGCCCTGCCGTATAGCAACGTTCTCAATTGGACCGCGGGAACTATCGGTGCCTTGGGCGGTGTGCTCCATTAAGACCAAAACGCGACACATGGCCGAAGAAGACGACTAAGGATGAATATGTCGATATTCCTCTGGGCGCCAGGCCAGCCTCGCTTTCCAAAGGCTAGTTCCATCAATTTTCTTCATTTGTAGAAGAATGTTGCAGCTGAGAAAGAATGAATTGACCGATCAATGAGCTAGGTGTCTGTTAAAGAGTATACTTGGGTTGGCATGGAGTTTTCTCAGGTGTCATTTCAGGCCGGCTCTCAGAACCATCGCATAGACCGGAAGGCGTTACTAGACAAAATTTAGTATTATAAATAGCTTAGCCGATACCCAGTCTGCGATACCCAGTCTTGTGTCGATAAATATTTCGATATTGTGTTGAGTACCTAATGTGGATGAAGCACTTGTGTGAGAAACGTTGTCTCCGGCTTCGGGTATCATGTGTCGGTTAACTAGCATGACGAATTACCAAAACACTAGTGAAGTACTCTCTAGATATACTTTCTCATGTAAGAAAATAACTAATGTTTTACTCATATCTCCGTTTAATGATAATGGAAATTTGCATCGTATCCCAAGTCGCGGCCGAACAAGTGGTTTAAGGGTCTAGCCATACAGTAGGCTTATCCGTAGCTGGGGCGCGGGGGAGGTTAAGCTAAAAGGGGCATGTCTACGCGATGCCTACACTACGGGCTGAGTGGAGCAGCCGCCGGCTAGCACTTCCAGTTGTGTATTACAGCAACCGATGTCGTCAATCACCCGGAGCTCAAAACGTCATTAAAGCCAACCACCTCTCACGGAACAGCTTTGACTGAGTGAGCCTCGGAACATCGACCAATTCGACCAATGCGATTGTCCTGACAGCGCCCCGGATTTTTCCATTCCTCATTAGCTCCCCGTTCATAATCCTTCATCGTTCATGATAACAAGCACACCTTTAGCTAATTCATCATGGTCTTGATGAACACTCTACAGAAGAGTGCGACCTCTTCTGCCCGGCTCGCTTTCAGATCACGTTTTCAAAGAATGAGTCTTCCGATAGTAGCATCGAGGTTAGCTTCCACAGCGCCTCCAAAAGTGAGTCTGATTTGATTCTGAGAGTCCCTATTATTATTATCAGAATAACTGACTTGACATTCGACTCAGCTCAATGATCCGTCGTTATTCAAGACGGATGTTTGCTATGTGAATGGAGAATGGGTGAAAGCCGCCTCGGGCAAGACTTTCGAAGTCCATGACCCCGCCACAGGAAATCTTATAGGGACTTGCCCTGAGATGGACGCCAAGGACACGGAGAAGGCCATAGCAGCCGCCAGCGAAGCATTCAAGTCTTTCCGCCACAAGACTGGCCGGGAGCGGTCCAAGCTACTACGGAAATGGTACGACCTAGTAGTGGAAAATTCAGAGGACCTGGCAAGATTGATCACTTTAGAGAACGGAAAGCCATTCACAGACGCCAAGGGTGAGGTCAACTACGCTGCGCAATTCTTCGAATGGTTTAGCGAGGAGGCGCCGCGAGTATACGGTGATACGATACCAGCCTCTATCCCTGGCAACAGAGTCGTGACACTGAAGCAGCCCGTCGGCGTCTGTGGCCTAATTACGCCATGGAACTTCCCCGCTACTATGATCACTCGCAAGATTGGCCCAGCTCTTGCCGCAGGTTGTACAACTGTATGTAAGGCGCCAGGGGAGACGCCATTTACATCGCTTGCATTGGCGGAACTTGCACACCGGGCCGGAATACCTAAGGGCGTAGTGAATATCGTGACTTCTCTCCAGAATACTCCCGAGGTTGGCGAGCTCATGACGACGCACCCTACGATTCAAAAGGTCTCATTCACAGGCTCCACTGCAGTGGGCAAGCTTTTGATGAAGCAGGCTTCGTCAAGTTTGAAAGTATTGTCTCTAGAGCTGGGTGGAAACGCACCTTTCATTGTATTTGATGATGCCGACGTTGACGCTGCGGTTGCTGGTGCCATCGCCTCTAAATTCCGCTCATCAGGCCAGACATGCGTTTGTGCCAACCGCATCTACGTACAGAAGGGTATCTACGATGAATTCGCCCAGAAATTCGCCGAGAAAGTCAAGGGCTTCAAGGTCGGTCATGGTTTCGATGAGGGCGTTACCCATGGACCCCTGATTCACGATCGTGCCGTATCAAAGGTCGAGGCCCATGTGAAGGACGCTGAGCAGAAAGGCGGCAAGATTGTCGTTGGAGGTCAGAAGATTCCGGAACTCGGGTCCAGTTTCTTCCAACCTACTGTCATCACTGGTATGACCAAGGACATGGCCATCGCGTGCGAGGAGACATTCGGTCCCGTTGCTGGACTGTTCCCCTTTGAGACTGAGCAGGAAGTTGTAGACCTGGCAAACAGTGCCGAGGTTGGATTAGCCGGTTACTTCTTCTCGAGGGACTTGGAGAGGATACACAGGGTAGCGGAAAATCTAGAGGTGGGCATGGTAGGTGTCAACACGGGTCTCATTTCTGATGCAGCTTCACCATTTGGAGGTGTGAAGCAGTCTGGATTTGGCAGAGAGGGATCCAGGTATGGCATAGAGGAGTACCAGCATATCAAGACAATCACATATGGCGGTATGGGTAAGGCCTTGCAGAGCTAAAAATATACCAAGACGGGCAATACCATAGAAAATTAGCATGAAATAATACCACAAAGATTTGCGGAATATATACTTTCTTCATGTTTTACTGAGTTCGTCCGAGTGACTCGGGAGGTGCCTGGAGCTGGCCCGCATATAACAATATATATGCATTGATGCATAATCTTAAAATTCACTTGACCGAGCTATCACACTCAAAATTTTGGACCAGCGAGCTCGCGTCATACCCAAATCACGAAATCACATCAATTGGGCGCGATGATACGCCAACCATTCAATTCGGCCCTCGGCCGCACGAGGGCGGA
Organism: Xylaria sp. MSU_SB201401; assembly: GCA_002288965.1. NCBI lineage: Eukaryota > Fungi > Ascomycota > Sordariomycetes > Xylariales > Xylariaceae > Xylaria > Xylaria sp. MSU_SB201401. Next base: position 57,496 of record NPFG01000087.1, read on the forward strand.
TTTAAGCCGAGTGACGGACGGAATCGCAGCCTCTCTCCGCGCCTTCTCCACCGCCCAACAACTCGCCGCAAGCCCCCAAGACAACAACAGCCCGCGACCGACGGGGAGGCAACGTGCCGCGGCAGCCTTCTCCGACCTCTTGGATCTGAATAGCGGAGGAGCAGGAGGAGGAGTCTCTCCTTCACGACCAGCAGCAGCAGCTCCGGCGAAACCAGAACTCATCTTCAGAAAATTCGACCCGCAGGGCGGGGCCGAGCCGATCACAGTCGCTAGAGCTCCCTTAGGCATAGGCAACGGCAACTGTAGTCGCAGTGGCGCCGTCAACATTATCCGCGGCGGCTTCCGAGGCGGTTTCAGAGGTAGAGGAGGAGGAGGTGGGGTTTTCGGCCGAGGCGGCGCGGGAGCTCGTGGTCGTGGATCTGGACGTGGTGGCCGTGGCGGCCGTGGAGGAGGCGGTGGAGGACGTCCGAGACGTAGAGGGGGGGATAGGGAAGACGTGGGAGACAGTAGGAATAAACCTGAATTTACCTGGGCGCCGAAGTCGTCGCCGTGCGCGAGGCGAAGGAGATCGGAGTTCGGCTCGACTTCGACCCGAGGATCTCGCGCGACGACCTCGCGGGCTGGGGCCCCGCCGTACCAACCACAAACTCGCGCGCCGCGAACGAAGAGACGGTGATCCGGTCAGCGCGGATCCTGGGAAGTGGACAGCCGTTCCACCCGCGCAACTCGTTCCCGGCGGACGAGATGTGGACGCGGTACAAGTCGGGCAACGGGGTGTTTTTCCCGACCGCCGAGATGAAGAAGTTCGCGGGGGAAGCAATGGGACTTGAAGCTTTCCCGCCCGTGCCCAAGGAGACCAAAGACGCGGTGCTGCAGAGCACGCTGCTTGGTACGTACCAGGGGCCTGAGTACGCGGAGCTTGAGGATACGTTGGGCGTGGTACGGAATTACGTCAAGAGGGACGCCTCGTGGAACTCGGATGCCGAGCGGCGGGTCGAGGAGAAGATTAGGAGCTTGTTACCTGGTGGGAGGACCGCTGGTGGAGCGACGGCAGGCGCTTCGAGATGAACGATGGTGCCGTGATGAGACTACATACTCACGAAGTGGATAGACACTGATGATGGTTGTCTTCGTTCATGGGACGTCACATTTCGGCTCTAACTGTCAGCTGTATCATACCACTTTGTGTAAACGAGCAACATTATACATTGTACACATATTCTGGCCTGACGCACGGTATGTATTCTTTACCTGACGATGCTGCTATGTATGGAATAGTGTAATGCTGCGTAGCCAAGCTCCGACAAGCCTGTCAAGAAAATGCACAAGCTAAACGGTATCCGCTATTCTACCCCGTAGCCTTGATAGCGGCCTTCTCAGCCGCATCGACCTCAGCAGTAGCAGCCTTAATAATTTTCTCAAGTTCCTTATCCGCTGTCTTCTTTGAGTCCGGCAGCATCGCACCCTCCTTCCTCCACGTAGCATGCACTTTATCCCTCTTCTGGCGAACGGCGCGTATGCGTTCGCGCCACTCATGCGCCACCGCCTTGACCCTCTTGACGAGGCCCTCGGGCTTCTCTACCTCCACCTTCAGGATCAGCTCGAGCTCGTTGTCCGGGTCCCGCTGCGGTTGCTGGTTGAACTGGTCGCTCGTCTGCACCGCGCTCATGATCGGCTTGACGTACCCGGCCTCGTGAACCAGCAGCGATACGGCGCGGCCCCCGCGGGGTACTACTTGTGCCAGCTCACGCAGCGGGTACGCTTCCCCGGTCTTCTTGTCGATGGTCACGCGCAGCGTGCCGATGGCGTCTGGATCGAACCGCGAGCCTGTCTGCATCTTCTTCAGCGAGGCCTTGAAGTGCTCTGCGTGCTTCTGGAGCCGTGAGTTGACGTCGTCGAAATTGAGGGGCTCGTCGGAAGAGGGCTGGGGGTGCTTCGGCCCCTCCTCTTCGGCGGCATGGTTGCTCACAGCGGCGGGTTTCTCGCTGGGTTTACCACGTCCGCCGCTGCCTCCGCGTGCCTCTTTATCCTTCTTCTTGAGCTGGACAGGGGATGAATGGATGTATCTAACTCCGGCTATGGGGGTTGGCAACGATCTGGGAGCTGTAGAGTTGAGGAATGGCCGTTGCCCGCAGCGCTGGCATTTCGATTGACAGCTGTAGGAAGCTGTGGCCGGTAGGCTGCTTGCACGTGCTGCATTATAATTGCTACAGGGGCGTTAGCGAGGGCATTTGAAAGGTCAATCGGAAAGACATACACTCGCCCGGCTTGGGGCCGCACGAATCCGTGCCGTAGTAAGGTACGCGCTGCAGTGTTGCTCATTGTGAGATGCCAAAAGGTATCGAGAGTTTAGAGCTTCGCTCAAGCTTAGCCAGACTCAGCTTACGGACCCGTGTCCCACATCGGCTCTGCAGTGAGAGCACCCCGCTTATATCTCCATCAGATAAGATATGGCTTATCAGCAAATCACACGCTCCCCGCATTGGATCTTGTGTAAGTCAAAAAAATATCACCAGATCATGATGAACCTCAACAGGTCCAAAACATAAGCCTCAGATGATTAGGCTAATGTTCTCGGCCGGGATCGAACCGGCGATCTTCCGTGATCAAACGTCGATATTATGTAAGACGGATGCCATAACCACTAGGCCACGAGAACGTGCGTTTAAACTAATTTGATGATATGGAATGTGCTACAAAAGGTATAAGACATAATAGTTGGTGAAAGTACCGATGTCAAAACAAGAAGCATCAACTATATACGGATCCACGAGTGCTATTATATAAGCTCTGTTAGATTATAGAGGGCACAGTAGCGATGGTGTAGTCGCCTTCATAAGCTATCATTATCAAGACTTATACAAACAGTCATAGTGATAACTACAATATTGGTTGTATTAAGATCATCATGATAGAGACAACGAGTCAAGGATAAAGAAAGACTACTAATGTCAACATTACGAAACAAAGGCTAGTCTTGAAGATTATCCATGGGCACTCATTGCATAAGATGGGCCGAGGACAACACTTAGAATCGGTGGTATGTGTAGTATAGTAAGTCATCTTCCACGGCTGCTAAGATAGAAGCGTTATTCATTTGAGTTTCCTTTCGCCCTAATGGCTGACGTTGCAGATTATATACATTAGACTACTGTTCTAAATCCACGAAGCCGCTAACATTTTTATATCGGGCTGAGTAGCTTTAGTTTCAATATTAGTTAGACTGTCCACAAGGTGTCACCAATACTCATGCTTAAAACCGCTTCTCTAGCTTCAAACTACGTAGTTTACTAGGTGCCCGCGCGGCTGGCTCGATAGGTTTTTTATGCCACGGTATATGTATTTAAATCTTACAGAGCGATGGAGTGGCCAAAAGTAGCGTATTGATATTGTACAACAGAGGAGTTCGGGTAAAAAGTGCTAAGCCCGACGTTTCTTGTGGTCAGTGTGTATATGTAACCCCTTCCCACACAGTAAGGTAGATAGTTGTTGGCGCCTTTAAAATAGGCAGGATGATGATTATACAAGGTTTTTAGGACGTCGCGTTGAAACCTTTCTCCTTCTGAGGCTGGTGTTTAGTCAGGCTGCAATCGTCAATCGGCTCTGCTTGATGCCTTCTGCAAGATAATGAACTGACTGCAGTCATAGAAGATTACTGTGACTTGGCGTAATTTCAAACTCCGGTTCTGACCCTTGTTGTTATAAACCCCGAGAGAAGAATCATAAGGCCGTGAGGAGTCTTAGAATATGTGTATACCGATGCGTAGGAGCGGGGGTAATAGGGATAGCTTCTTTTAGGTGTTCGTCTGAACCGGCGAGTAGCTTCCAATCGTCTCTCGGTCAGCCCGGCGCTCCATGGAGTACATTGTCGATAAGATACGGACGCACAGTGATTCTTAGCGATGGCGCCGCCGTGTCTCCATTATCGGCCGTTCCCCGTGATTTCAGCATCAGTTTCACATGGTAGCGAAACCGTATATTCCATCGTGTGAAGGTTATAATCTGTAGGTCTATGCATGAGAGCGAAAAACAATAATGAGAGATTTTCAATCGTCGCTCGGTCGGGTCGGTATGTGGTGCGATATGTCGGTATATGCGACTCGGACGGTACTCAATGCAGAACAATGCTTATACATCAAGGAGGTACAGTGACTTTGGGACAATTGGAGACGGTCTTCGACTCTAGAAAGCGAACATGAATATCTATCTGTATGCGTAGCGCAGGTCAGCCAGTTTCTCTGAAGGCCGATCTGGTCGGGGAGGTATGCACCCGTTCAACGAGTTTGGTAGCAAGCAGCTAGCAGAGATAACACCTTTGGTCTCGTCGTGTTTATCAATATCTTTTGGATAGAGAAGTAAATCCATCGACGTCGAGGTAGAGCATAAGGTTTTGAATGAGGTGGCCCTCACAAGCAAGCTGTCCTAACAAGATTACCGTAGAGTCTCGTCCCGAAGTTGAAGGTACCGCATACCTCTTAATCAGTACCACGTATCATCTCTCTCTTCTGAACAACGCATGTTCCGTCAAAGCCACACCCACGGCGATAATATGCCCGTCCTTCCAAGATCCATCGAATTGGCCCAAAATTGCGACAGCAACAACAATAATATGCCAATCTTTCCAAGACCACAACAGCAGATACAGGACTGCAGATTCGTCACGCCTTCCGAAGATCACAACATCAAATAAAGAATCGCAATAGCGACAGCAACTATACGTCATTCCTTCCGACAAAGCGGCCAGGATCAACACCCACCATCTACGCATTCTAAGCCTTCTACACCTCCATCCGCCGTTTCTGGCATAAAAACCCCCTATAATATGCTTGTCCTTCCCCAGCCGGACAAAGATAAAATATAATGGCCTATATCCAGCGAGCTATCAGGAGGTAAGATCGTAACTTTATCTGGCCGCCGATACAGTGAATTGAGAGCTATTCAAGACCCTGACAAATTAAGATCGAGCTCAAGAAGGAGCTGTTCAAGGCTCTGCCGAGGCAGGGCCGAGCTCACGAACTCGGGAGTTAATCGAGGCCATGCAGAAGTAAAGACTGCGCTCAAGAAGTTTGAAACCTGTCACAAAGGCAAGTACGCTATCCTTATTAATCTTTCGAATGTAGCTCGCAATATTGCATATAAATGTTGAAGTGCTGGTATAGAAGCCTCTAAGACTAGAGGTTTTAGCATCCAAAATTGGAGTCCCCTATACCACGTTTGCCCTACTAGGCAGGGACCTTTATATAACCCTTACCGTATAAATCTTAGATAAGATTATGAAAGGAAGCTACTATTATAACATTTATTATATAACTAACTAGTTAGCCCAAGTAATAAAAGTGTAAAAGTAAATAATATAACTATCTTGACACTTAAATTTAGTCTTAAAGCATCTCCTTGACAGCTTAACCCGTCACGATCTTCTTGATGATCTCCCAGTACCGCCGCTCATCCTTCCGTAGGTGCGCCACATGCGCCGAGCCCTCGTATCTCTCTAGCGCGACGGAAAACCCTCTGCTGTCCGCCTTGGCGGCGTGTGCCTCGACGTCTCGGTAGTCGATCAACGCGTCGGCGGGGCTGTAGATGTACACCCGTCGCACCTCGGCTGCATTACCACCGTCGCCGCTCCTGCTACCGGTGTTATTATGGGTGCTCCCCCAGTCCCGTAACACGTCGCGAGAGAAGCCCAGGGCTATCGACGCAGACCAGAGCGTGGCTAGGGCATAAAAGATAGGCGCAGCGATCAATCTCTAGGAACGACGAGAGGCCGACGCTGGCAAACGCTACCGCGCGAGGGATGCTGTAGGTGCCCGGGGACGAGTCGAAGACAGTGACGTGCGGCGGGAGCCGCTTGTCATCGTCCGGGCCCACTGTCGTGGCGGCGTATTGCTCATAGAGGTTTGCGATGCTCGAGGAGCCGCCGTTGGAGAAGATGTGGATGAGGAGCTGTGGTGTCGAGGAAGAAAACGAGGTTGAGGATGATGTCGTTTGTGGTGGTGGTGGTGGTGGTGGTGGTGGTGCCTGCTGCTGTTTCGGGGGAAACGCTGCGTGGACGACAGCCGCCGCGTGTTTGATGGAGGGGCCGATTCGCGATGGATTAATGATGCACTTGAGGGTACTCTTGAGGAGCAGGATCTGAGCCGCGGGGTACAAGGCCTGGTATTTGGCGACGTACCTGGCGATGTGGACATCTCTGGCATCGGTCCAGCTGGCGATGATGATCAGGCGCGGTTGTTGTGCGTGGTCTGTCGGGGATCTGACCGAGTCGGAACTCCGAGGTTTTGGTGATGAAGGACGGTAGAGAGACACGAGAGGGTCGAGCTCTTCCATGAAGGAGAGAGGCCCTTGTCTTGCCTCGTAACCATGGAGGATGGCATGATTGATGCTGTATGAATCAAGATCTAGGTACCGTAGGTACTGGTCAGTTGGTAAATTAGGTGGATGTTGGCATAAATAGAGAAGGATGGGGCCAAGGAGGTTTTGTCATTGGCAATTTACATTCCAGGTTGTGAGACATTGAACCACCAACGACATACATACACACTTGAAACACATATGGACATGTATATGTATGATTGGAAGTACGTGACATGTCATACAGACAAAACGAAACTCCACGCTAATATTGATGGACATGTTGGTTGAGAGGGCTAGACTATTTAGAGCCTCATACACAGACTTTGACCAACCTCTTGGTTCTACATCACGACAAACCGACAAACATGAAGACACCAAATGTACTACTCATTATCAACTAACTGCATATAGAAGAGCCCAGAAGAGGAAGCATTGACGCCATCTATAATTCAGTATTTCTATAGGCGTCTACGATACATCCCAAGCCTCGATACCGACGCCAGCAACTAGAATCCTATTCCCTCTCCTCATACCCTGGACATCTCCCCCTTTCCATCTACTTCCCTCAAAACCTCCAAATCCCCCGCGTCCGCAACACCGCTATACCGATCATCAACCAATTGGACTTTTGGAGAAGTAGACTGCCAGTCCACGATACGCCACGTCTTGGCGCGCTGGTCATTGCTCGCGGTAGCGATAACGGCATCTTGCCCGTCATTCTCAAGCCGTACTATCCCTATCCCTGTTATCGCAGCGGCGTGTGTCGAGCGCACGATGATTTTATTCCGGACCTCGTATTGGGGACGCTGCTGGTCGCTAGTAACAGACGAAGGGCTATTTCTAGAAGAGTATAAGTACAATACTCCGATAGCGTCGTCATCTCCGCCCGTGACGACGAGATATGATGTACCGGTTTTGGTAGTGATGCTTTCCATATCCAGCGCTTTGATGGTGCTTTGGTGAAGTTTGGTGACGAGGACGTCTGATGAATCCTCAGTGTCATCCCCGGAGCCCTGGATATGTGGGAATACGGCTAAATGGCCATCAGTGGCAGCTGCTAGAACTTGTGGGTGGCACCGATTGATGAAATTGAGGTGCCTGAGTTGCGTGAGGCATGCGCCGGTGTACATGCGGCGTCCTAACAATCGGAACCCGCCCTGTACAGAGTAGAGGTAACTCTGAACAATAGAGTTTGAGAGTGTCATCGAGATACAGAATTCTGACTCTTGCGGGGACTTATCTGATTCGTCACTGCCATTCGCAGTCCCATTGTTATTAGTATTGGCGCCCTCGTTCAAGCACTGAACATCGAAATCCGTAATTCGCAAGTCCCCTATCTCGGAGCGATCGGTGAACACTGCCTCGCATACGACGCCAAGTGGACAGACATCACTATCTAGGGCAGAGATGCGCCAGACGTAGAACTCCTCGTTGCCACCACTGCTGAAGAGATACCGGTCCTGATACCACTTCAACTTCTGAATACCGGTATTATGCTTCTCCAGAACAAGGGCACAGCGGAACTGCTGCTCTGATGTATCCCCATTCCCGATCTCCCATATACGGATCGCAGTGTCCTCGGCCCCTGTGGCAATGTACTTCCTCGAAGCAGCCGCCACAGCCTTAATCTCACGACCATGTCCGCCCTTCTTCAGAGATACGTGCGGCGGGCGCGTCTGCGAGAAGATCTTCATCTGCGATGCCTTTGTGCAGACGAATCTGAAGCCGTTGGGATTCCCCCGTATCTGCACTTGATCCCACACGCGGTGTCCGCCGCCGCACTCGATCGTCGCGGCCTCGCTCTGCTGCGTCACGTTCCAGATGACGAAGTATTTGCTGCGGAAGCCGCTGAGTATGAGATCTTGCTTGCCGCCTTCTCTGTCGAAGAACCAGGACTCTGCTATCAGGGGCCCGAAGGGCGGGCTCGTCTCGTGTAGAAGACGGAGTCGGGGGGTATCTGCGGTGTCGAGGATTTCGTAGATTCTATACTTCCCGTCGCGAGCGGTTGTGAGAAAATAGAGAGGGGAGTTCTCGGAGTGTCTAGGGAGCGGCAAGATAGATGCGACTTTGTCGCCGGTATTGACTTCCACGGTGTGAAGATGAGTGAATGTTTTCTCGGCACTTGGGCTAAAAATTGACAGATTCCCGCTCCTAAATCCTAGGATTAGGTAGCCATGACACCACGCTGCGGTCGTCACGATAGCCCCATCCGGTATTTGTACCTCGCTTCGTTGAACTAAAGTGTAGGACTGGTCAAGACGGAGAAGCTCCGCTGTCGAACTCCCATACACCATAACCAAGATCTCAATGTATTCGTGGCATTCTTCTTCCGAGTGACATGGCCTAGGAGATGGTACCCGACTATCGGAAAGGCAGATGATATCTACAATCTTCCTCTCCGCTTTGTGAATCGATTTAAGCGAGTCGCCGCTGGCTTCATGATAATAAAACAGCTCCCCGTTAGGAGCGCCGATAAAAGCCGTCGCAGCACGTCTCGAGCTTCTCAGAATGGTATATGATTGTACGGTCCTTCTGACTGTATCAGGAATTGCGAGCTCTCTCCACCGAGTTTCACCGTTAAAAGTGCCCAGGAATAGGCGCCCCGACCTTGTTGTGATGAGTAGTCGGTCATCTGCGATGAACGTGAAGCTTTGGAACATCTCTTTCCCATTTCCATGCTTATAGGACGTGACAGGGCCGTAAACGTTGCTCATGTCTTCGCAATTCTCGATAAGATCTGTTGGAGACACATCGAATTCTTGAATGCGTGTGATATCGCCTGCTGTGGCATTACGAACCCTTTGTGTATAGATCGAGTCGCTCTCTAGGAGTGCTATCTTGCCATCGCCACCACCAGTAGCTATCAGGAGACCGTTCGTGGTAGCAAGCATGGCGTGCGACCATATTTGTTTGCCGCTGTGGTTTGCAAAGGTATCGTTGTGCGTCAGCTTAGTCTGTGGATGATTCGAATTGCTTGGTACCCCCATCTTGGGTATTTCTGTAGTGGCTCGCCGATCAACGTTTAGCTTAAGATGCCACCTTTGCATTGTACCATCTTCGCCGAACGAATACACTTCGATGACATCTCCTTCGGAAAGGGGACTTAGGCTGTTAATCTCGACTTGCCATATCCTCGATACATGGCCCATAGTCATTGCGATGCATCTCGAAGGACTATCGGCTGGCTCTACGGAGCCAATAATAGAGTCGCCAAACCCTGTCTGTCTCGCGTCGGATATTTGTGTATCGTACATGTTGTTCTCGTTCTTCGGCTCATCATTTCGTTCTGTAATATCCCAGATCCGGATCGTCCTGTCATCACTACAGCTCGAGAGCAATCTGATTGTTTCCCCGGTACTTGTGCGTATCACAGGCGAGATATGGACGCCGAAAATCGAGCCTTCGTGGCCCGAGAATACGAACAACACCTCGCAGCCATTTCCTTGTCCTTCTTGCAGATTCCCTTTCGCGGTATCGTGATTATCACTCTTGGAGTCAACACCCGCGTCCAAGTGACACTTCCAAACCACAATCTCGCCGAAAACTGTTCCTGCGGCCACTAACAGGGAGTTGCGGTCGACCCAGAAGAAATTCCCGGAGTACAAATTTGGCCGAGAGGGTGATTGTATGCGCCCTAATTCGAGCGTCTTCTTGTTTGCGCTTACACGCCCCTGAATGACTTCGTTGTGTGCCGTGAGAAGAACAATCTGGTTATTGTCGAAAGGTGAGATACGGCCGTCAAATATCCAATCAGGAGCCGTTGCTTCCGGCACCTCGGAGATGCAGTCGAGTAACCCAGGCTGTCCACGAGCACCATCGAGAGCACCATCGTCACCCTCATCACTAGAGCTGGCGGAAACCAACCGGTCCAGGATGTAACCAGGTAACACTTTGACAGCACTGGCACCCCAGATGAGAATCTGAGGGCTGCATCTCTGAGTGCTGGAGTCGCCGTCACGATCCCCATCGACGGGGGGTATATAGATCCCATGGATTGGTTGCGCATGGAAGATAGGCAATGTGCCACGAAGCTGGGACTCGCGACATGGTAGATCTTGATGTCTGTGTCTTCGGCCGCGAGCAGGTACTGTTCCTCACTCACAGGCAAGAAGGCGAGCGCCGTGATAGGGCTTAGGACATATCCCCGGCGAAGTTGGCAGGGAAGTGCCGTCTATTAAAGCAATAAGTATTCATAGCTGCTTACATGGGATTCACTCTTTTTCAGACCGTGTCAACTCTTGTGTTACGGCTCTTGAGATTCATCGAGTTTGGAGGGGTATTTGGTGGGACTCATGTGCTGTGGCGATGTCGAGGATTTTTTCTGTGTTGGAATTCTTGGGGATGTAGAACATGAGAACTTACATCGGAAGACATTTCTCTAGTGGCTTCATAACGGTACCATTAGCAATTTCAAGGTTGAATGATCCATGATATTTTGGCTTAAATACTTGTAAAGATTTGAAAGAGACTACTATTGCAAGTGCAAATGGATCTTGGGTCATGATGGGAGCACGTGATTTGTGTGATTCCATGCATGAACACTCATAAAAAGTTCACTTAGCTACCATAAAAAAATGTACAAGTGTTTGGAAAGCAGAGCTATTTATTTCATTATGATATGAATCTATCACCTGGGTATTCATTCCCTCAACTCAATAATGATCCTTTACGACCCATAGACAGCCCCTAGTCATTCAATCCTGTCATAGCGCAACCATACGCCGGCAAATGCAAAACGATAAATGAATCTCTATTGTATCCCGTAGGGGACACGTTTTAGCCCTGTACTAGTTCGTGCCTGTCTTAGACTCGCGAATGAGAGTAAGGCTCATAAGCAAGGTCGGAACGAGCGCCACCGCGCTGAGGAGCAGGGTAGTTGTAACCACTGTACCCAGAGTTGCGGTTGTCGTGAAGAGGGGCGTAGGAACCGTTGGGAAGCAATTTCTCGCTGTCGGAGCGACGAGAACGGCCGTGAGGACGGTTCTCGGGCTTGCAGCAGCAGATGCTGAAAAGCCAGAACAAACCGGCGCCGAGAGCAAATGCGACGCTGAGCCACAGGACGGACAGGAAGCTGGTGTTGAAGTTGGCCTTGACTCCGTATACTTTAGATACACTCAGAACAAGACCGATGACGGTGGAGCCGGTGACCGTCAGGAGAATGGCAGTGGCGATGATGGCAGCCGTGGCGAACCCCGAGATGATCCAAACGACGCAGGAAACAGCGCGAGAGCATGCCGTGAAAAGTCCGACGAGGAGTTCTAGAGCCAATGCGATGATGGCGATAATAAAGACGACCTCTGTCCACTTCGTAATGGTCTTGTACAGGTTCAACCCATCGTCCAATTCCTTAGGAATAGTGACGTTGAGCTCAGCCACCTTGGTAAGCGTCTGCACCCAATCCAGATCGAGCTCCTTGGAAGCCCAGTCAAACTGGGCCTTGGTGCAGTTCTTCTTGCCGTCCTGGGGAGTGACACAGTAGCCCCAGAGAGTGAAGTCATACTTGTTAGCCAGGTTGAGATCTGAGGCTGTGATGGGGCTATCAAGGGCAGCAGCGACATCTGCGATGTCCCTGTTCACAATGTCGCTCGCCTTGTCACTAACATCCTGACCGGCTTCATCAATTTTATCCGAAATCTGGTCGGTGAAGTCATCTACACTCTGGCCTGAGGCGACGATGTCCTGTAGTTGTGTGGCGTCGATGGATAGGTTGGTAACGTCGATGCGGAACAGGTATAAGTCATTGCTTGTCACGCCGGTTAACCCAACAATGAGGGCGGCGATGATACTCGCGACTGTAAGTATAAATGGCAAAGCCACGCAGAAATATCTCCCAACGCGACCCATCTTTTGGTTTATATCGATTCAAATGCGACTGCGACTGCGACTTTGCTTGTATGGTTATGATCTGATGTCTCTTCTCTGCTTCGGTGGATTTTGCGACAACTATGCCGGTGACTTGACGCTAATGGCGTTTCAATAGCGTATATGCGACTAAACGAAGGTGAGGTAGTACGGTCGCAAATAGACGTAAATAATAGAATTAAAATGTGTCGATGAGGACAAACGACGGAAAATGATGGGGGAAATAATTTCGAAATCAGGATCTGAAGGAAGGGATGGCAATCTTTTGTATTTTCTGGGTACGTAAGGTAAGGACGCTGGGCGCTGATCCTGCCGTGTGTTTGTCGTGGCGCAGCATCATCGTCCTCCAGCAACGGAGGTGGTGTTATGGCAGAGTTGGAAGTATCCTGGCCGGGCTGAATACATCTATTGACAGGCTCAATAGGCAGTAAACACGTGTACCGGAAGTATATGCGATACTTTATAATAGTGTCTCTCTAGGGGTCACTGTTTGCTGACTGACCCCGACGTCAACCGACCCACAATTAGTGGCCACGTTGGAGGGCTATGCGGCCTTCGACATACGCTACCTTAATCACTGTGCAGCCCCAGTCCAGCTGACAATGGCTCTGTACAGCCAAACTCAGCCCCTCCAAGAGCTGCAGGTTTGCGCAGGAATGAATCACGGCTAGCCAGCATCGGCTAGCTCCAGCACTTAGGTACAGATTAACTTAGTGTAGCAAAATCAAGTCCCTTGTTCTCGGCAGAGCACCGTCTAGCAGGTGCCTAGAATACCGCGGTGTTTCATATGCCGTAGGTACATCTACCGGTGTGGGCAGCGCTAGCTGTGATCCCTAGGTAGGTACTGTAGGTCTTCGATGCGGGGATATCCTTAGTTGATTTCCTAAAACAGTTATCAGAAGTTCACCGTACCTTTTGTGTTAAATTAACTGCGATTCCTTCGAATACCTGCCATTGTCCTAGACCTTTATCAGTTGCAATGCAATTAAACTATTGCCTTCATGTGTCGACAGTGCAACGCATTGCCGCGACATCCCCGACGCGAACCCATAGTGGGAGTAGAGCGCAGAGCGCAGCGAGTAGAGAGTAAAGGGCTCTAGTATCAAGGACGAATAATGATCAGCGGAGAAAGTTGTAATAGTTGCTGATCACGTTGTATCGTCACGACAACCGGAAGATCGTGGAAACCGCGCGTCGCCTTCCCACGCCAAGCTCGGCTGGCGCAATCCGCGGACGTCAATGTGTTACATGCAACACCTAGGTCTGCGTTCTCGCCGTCATTTTCCGCGGGGAGAATTATGCATACGTAGACACCGACAATCTAGACTTCTAAATCATCGGAGTATTGTTTGCTTATACTTCAAGTTATGCATGCTTTCAAGTTGCTATACCAATCAGCAAACGATTCATATGGCCTTGTACGCTACGGATCCAGCAAAGCGGTGTTGATGGCGTCATCCTGAGTCCTGTTAACGTGTATAAGTTTATACGTAAACCCAATATATTCAATGTCGAGATTGAACTCCGACTAGGTTGATATCTCAAACTACGTTGAAGCGATATCGGGTCTTCATCTACCCCCCCGGCTCATGTAGCCGGATTGTTGGTTGAATGGAAAGGCAAGACGTCGAACGCGTCTTGATACGCAAATGTTTCTCTAGCTGCAGGTGGTTCGTATTGCAGGTGAGTTTTGTCATTCGAACTAACAATTACACTACGGAGTACTTACCAGCCTTCTCACCGACACCTTGTCTACCTACACTGATATCCTTATTGTTGGATGGAATGAGCCCAAGTTCTTGTCCAGCTGCATCACTGTGGCGCGGTACAGCCCAGGTGGGCGCAGGTCAACGCTGGCGTGGCCAGTGGGAACAAAGACCAAAGCGCTCCAAAAAGCCGGGCCGCTAAGGTTGAGCCTTGTTGGATGCCAGCATTAGCCTGGCACCGATGTTCTAAAAATAAATCCGAAAGTCCTACTCCGTACACCGGGCATCAGCACAGCCGGAGGTTTCACCTGTGCCTCTTAACTTGCCGAGCAAAAGAAAATACAGAAGTTTACTTGGTGTGGGTATATAGTTTATATAGTACGTCTTATTCTTTGTTTGATATTCGATCAAACATTTTGGAGTTAAACATTGTCTTGCTTTACCTCTCCTATCTCCCCATCTCCGTACTATGGCTACTCAGGCAGTAGGTATCGCAGATACCGCATTTAGCTATTCCTGTAATTCCGCATACGAGACAAAAAGTATCGCAGCCTCGATCATGGCTCGCTGTCAGCACTTGCTGGGTGCCAGAAAACCAAAGGAAATGAGAGAGGGCTGAAGGATTGCCGGTAAGTTCCGGCATCAGATATCTACCTGGCTATATCCAGGTATTATAGCATTCAACCCTTGTGCTACACTTTTTCGCAGATACTGGCTGGCTAGGTACTAATCAAGTTGACACAGCCGTAGCCAGCTAACCTACTTATCTTCCCCTATCGTCGTTGTCGTTGAATAAATTCTACTTCAATCTCTTATCTTAATTTGATATTCCGGCCGCTACACCCGCTACGCTGACCAGGCTTGATGTTGGGCTCGTTATGGTTCGAAAGGCTTTGCATTTCCTATACGATATTGTAAACATCGCGTCAACCCAATTCCATTGTTCAAGCGCGTAGCCCGCGAGCATGGCCACTCAATCGAGGGATTGTCCCAGCGTCAAATGTAATGAAATAGGCGATTCCCCAATAGGTTCAGGAGTATACCAGCACGTCGCAAGAATCGGGAGTGATAATAGTAGGTGAGGCCCAAGTAGTAGCCATTGGATCCGTCAAAGTTGGGCTGACAGCATTTGATATTGTAGCCAAGCTCGTCGAAACCACTGTGACATCGCTAACACGTCTCTACGACCCGTCCACCTGGTAATGCCTCTTTGTTTGGTGACCCAAGCCTGTGTGCCAAGTGAGAGCCAAGAAAGCAAACATTTGCATCGCTCTCTTCTCTCCAGAATTGATGCCTCGGCATTGTTTATTATCTGCTCTTATCTAAGGTTTTCCTCGGCCTATGCCCAATCTTGTGTGACTTACTGTTAGCCCAAGGATGACGGTTATTCAAAGGCAAGTCACTTCGGAAATTTTATATTAGGAGTTCGGATTTTAGCAAATTCATGTGCCGTGGACGGTTACCCGAAAACTTATCGCTCGACACGCACATATCGTCACGGTTGGTGGCACGACGGGCCTGTGAGGTGCCAGCGATTCAGTCTTCCTACCGCAGCTGCATGACCGGCGGGAGTTCCCACGACGCTAATGCGCGTTGGAGAGGCCATGCCTTTCATTTTGGTTCAGTTTGGAGCAGTTGGAGGCAGTTGATACAGACCTTCCTGGCTATCCGGAAGATATGAGAGTTTCAGTATTTTCGTTGGTGGGAGTAGAAGTCGCTCCGATACACGTCTCGAGGCGCGTGATTGGAAGATGGGGCATCGCAACGTGACAGCGACGAAGAAGCTACGGGAGTCGCAAAGACATCCATACAGTAATACTCATGGCGGCACTTCTGATTCGCCTGCGAGTATACCGCCTATGGGCTTCGCTTTTACACATCTGGTACTTAGGTAGTGTCACATTGCACACGCTCGTACCTACACTACCACGACATCTGCTATCCATTCCGGCTCCTCCTTACCTACCGTGTACGACGACGGCGGGGGAAGATCCTCCCTGTATGTGTAGCCCGAAGAGTTACGAGTGGTAATTGGTTCATCTAGGTAGGCATTGATATGCCTTTGGGGTAGTCGAAGGGGTATGAGTAGTACATACAGTAGGTAGTGGGAAGGGTAAAGGGAACAAAGTGATGATCGTGATAGCGAAGAGGAGGCAGGTGGTTGAGGACATCATCAACTACCCCAGGGCTCCGCAGGTAGCTTTCTCCCAGGTACCTACTTCCCTACCTAAGACAGCTACTAGGACCATACTTTAACTACCTAGGTACAGGAGGCAAGGTAGTGGATAGTCTGGATAGTCTAGTACATAGTAGGTAGTTAGCCCCACATAATAGAGGCCCAACTCTGAAAAGTTGCCAGCCCAAAGAGCCAGATAGCTGGGTATTTATCGCTGTAGCCGGTGACTAAGTCTTGTGTAAACCCACGTCGCCACTGCATTTAATAGAATTAGACAGCGTTTTGCGGGATTGTGCCCCCCACTAATGCGCCTGGCCCATGGCTCTGTTCTCTGTCCCGTACCTACATCAGACATGGATGTAGGCGCATGACCTTTCGCCAACGTCAATACAGGGGAAAATAAGAGTAAAAAAGGTGTAGGTAAATTAAGAAGAAAATGAAAATGAAATAAACATCTACAGATACTAAAAGCGATCAACCAAATAGAACCTGCATAGATATATATATATATAAATATTCAATCATCCCCCCTTCACTCGCCTTCAACGCCTATCATAGCCCACACGACATGCACACTCTCTCTTAGCGCACCGAGTACAACAGCTTCCCCCTCTCTCCAACAAACAACCAAGATCCTGCCCAAGACGCCCAGATCCCACATTCTGCCAGGTTCACCTCAACGCCTCGAAATCTTGGCACCATCTGACGCTGGTCGAGTTAGCTTAGCCGTCACTTGTCACGTCCTACCTTACCTCTCTTTCCCTCTCTGTCTGTCTCTCTTGTCACTTTCGCTCTGTGCGTGTAGTATATCCTACTACAGACCCTCCTCGCCAAAACCATCGGTCGACATGTGCGTGCTGTGCTGCCTTCTGCGTACTTAGGTACCTAGGTAAGTAGGTACTGCATTCCCCAAGTCTTTCGCTCCACAGCCCAGATAGAAGACAGGCCTTATCTATCATTTTCCCGCACACCTGCAAAACGAGCAAACGGGACGCGGCCTGAACTTCACCCATCACCCGCCTGTCCAAGCCTCGTGCGTGGCTGCAACTCGCTCATCTCTATTACCGAGTACTTCCTGGCTCACGTGTCTCCGCATCCATTCAGCAAGACCCTCCTAATTTGTTGCAAATAGCTTTACAGAGCACGATTTGAGATACCTCTTGTCCAGCATCTTTACCTAACCACCTACCTACGCTACTGTACATACCGACCTGTCAGCTACGAGACTACGAGTTCGCACGGTTCCGTCTTGCCCGCTGCTCGTGACCCAAGCACGGATTCCCCGGACCCCTACCCGTGCTCTCTACGTACGTTTAGATATCATCGGGGGCAAATTCGAATACGATTGCACGCCCACCCGCGCAAGACCAACGGCCTAGTGTGCCAATGATAGAACGTCTAGCCCAGTTTCTGCCCAGACAGACCCAGACCAGCTCTTGACGGCGAAACCTTGCTAGAGCGACTACCACGCCTAGCACACCTAGTTGCCAACCATCATTGACTTGGCGCCACGACCGAAGTTCGCTGCCGGCCCTATCTCTTCCAAGTTCTACCTTGAGCTCATCCGCTCTTCTCTGCTCCTGCTTATCTCTTTATAAACCGGCGATACCTGCGATCGAATTACACGGGAAACGACTGATTCCCGCTGTTCAATCCTCACCCGCGTTCCCTACGCTCCCATTCGCCGCCCGTCCTCTTTGTCGCCGCCGCCCTTTCCCGCTACTTATGCGGATTTCTACACTTCTACACATGTATGACTAGTCCTTCTCCATTCACACACTCTCACCCATACACGCCTACATCTCGCACAACCGGCGCGCAAGCGCTTACTTTGAGGGAACCTTCTCCCCCGCACTCCTCATGATTGCCATCAATTCCTGTCTCCTATTGCCTGCCTCTGTTCAATCTATCACATACACATACATATTGTTCGTCGCACCTTTATGCGCTAATCGCCTAGTCTTTAAGAATATTTCAATTTTTTCTTTTTTCTTGTTGGGCACACCGCCGTTGCGGACCCGTACGTCGGGTCGAGAGATCAACGCGAGCTAATCTTGCCCGCCCAGATAATTAGGTACCCACCACCGCTCTCGTCATAGACCAACTGCCACCACGCACCTTCAACCTTATACCTCCGATATCCCCGTTGTCAACGCCGACGCAAGGCTTTGAGATTGTCGGCACCTCCAACGGGTCGCTCAACTCCGACCCTCTTGGCAGACAGTTTTACACATCGATCATTCAAGACGAACGCCACAACGGCTCCCCAAACCTCCTCCGTTCTCCTCCTCGCCATCTTGGTCCAGCTGTTCCACCCTCCCTAACAGTAAGCAAAGCAACGAAAACTATTGATACCTGCATACGCCGAGCCATTCCGACAGGCGGGCGTCTGGGCACTCGTTTCCTTGGTTGGACTTCCTCTACGAGGCACGAGGCTCGGACAATCTCTGGTCGCTACCACCTGAAAAATTAAATATTAGGATTATGGGAAACCAAAACTCGAAAGAAGGCGGAGGGTCGAAGGGATCCGCCGGCGCTCGGCAGCAACGGACGGCCTACAATCATACCCCTCCCTCGGCAAGTCCGATACGAAGGAGTCGTCGCGCTCGTTCAAGGCGCTTCGGTCCAAAATTCCCGGTAGTGGAAGGACTGATAGCCCCCGAAGTTCCACCGTTCTCTCTAACGGCGACACGCTCGTAGACAAATCCGATGTCGCGTCCGTGCGATCCGGGCGAAGCAGTAAGTCGGCGGTGTCTAGATCCAGCCGCGTCGACTCCATGACGAGCCCCGTATCACCAGACTCGGTGAACTCCCCTCTGGATGACGATGGTGCGCAACCACCACCATCCCCTATACAATCTGCCTCGATCAAGGCGGGCCACGGAGATATCAGTGCTGCCCAAGCCTCTGGAGAGGTTGACCATGTATCAGATCAACCCCCATCTAGCGCTTCTGGTCCCAACCCACAATTGCAACAGCAACCTGGGGCTTCGATCCTCGTGAAGAAGGAGAACACCACTAACCCTATACACTCTGGAGCTACGGACGATCAATCTAGTGGTGTGGCTATGGGTGACATCAATGAGATTGACCTTGACGATTTCATCAAACGCCTCCTCGATGCCGCCTACGCTGGGAAAGTCACCAAGAGCGTTTGCCTAAAGAATGCTGAAATCGTAGCTATATGCCAGAGGGCGCGCGAAGTTTTCCTTTCGCAACCGGCCCTACTTGAGCTAGACGCCCCTGTCAAAATCGTCGGAGACGTTCATGGGCAGTACACCGACTTAATCCGGATGTTTGAGATGTGCGGATTCCCCCCTTCTGCCAACTTCCTCTTCCTCGGCGACTACGTTGATCGAGGAAAACAATCACTTGAAACGATTCTCTTGCTTCTATGCTATAAACTCAAGTACCCAGAGAATTTTTTCCTTCTCCGCGGAAATCATGAATGCGCCAATGTCACTCGTGTATATGGATTCTACGACGAATGCAAACGACGGTGTAATGTGAAAATCTGGAAAACGTTTATCGACTGTTTCAATACTCTGCCCATCGCTGCCATTGTCGCCGGAAAGATCTTTTGCGTTCATGGTGGCCTCTCGCCAGCATTGGACCATATGGATGATATTCGTAACATTGCCCGCCCGACCGATGTTCCTGATTATGGATTACTCAATGACTTACTTTGGTCTGACCCGGCGGATATGGAAGCGGATTGGGAGGCCAATGAGAGGGGAGTCAGTTATTGTTTTGGGAAGAAAGTGATAACTGACTTTTTAGCTACCCACGATTTCGATCTTGTTTGTCGAGCGCACATGGTGGTAGAAGATGGTTACGAGTTTTTTAACGACAGGGTTTTGGTCACTGTCTTCAGCGCACCAAACGTACGTACACTCCATCTGTCATATAACGTGACTTAGCTGATAAGATATCTAGTATTGCGGAGAATTTGACAACTGGGGTGCTGTTATGTCCGTCTCAGCAGAATTGCTTTGCAGTTTCGAACTGCTGAAACCGCTCGACTCTTCTGCACTGAAAAGCCATATCAAGAAGGGAAGGAATAAGCGCAATAACATGCTCAATAGCCCGGTACGTTAATTATTCTCTAACTCCGTCTCCCACAGTTGATATTCTAACGAATGTGGCGTAGCCCGCAAGCGTGTACCCCCAGAGCGTGTAGGTCCCGTGGTTTATAGTCAGAGATCTTCTATCCTTTTACGCTCATACTTAGTACGGGCACAATACACATATGGCCCCCCGGCCAGATGTAACCGCAACAACTCAAAAAGCCTTGTTAACAGGCTATGAGCTCTTCGGCGCTTACAGTAACTTCCACCTAGAAGGGAGGCACTAGTACAAACGCATTGCGCGGTGTCCAAGTTTTTGCCACCCAATATGACTGACTACGTCTCGGGTGATCCGCCGCCAGCAATACATGACGAAATTCAGATGGATGCAAGGATGTAGCAGTCTTTGTAGCGGGGGAATGGAAGAGTAGCCTGAAAATGGACTTACTCACAAAACCAACTTGCACTCTCAATCAGGAGGAAACTTCTTCATTGGGGGGGCATGGTATGCCTACGTTTTTCTACAGGCGCATCGGTAGACAGGGATTTTATGTATATTACCTGGGGTTCAATGAATAACTAACATTAATTTGCTCATTGGAGCTATCTTGGTATCAAGACGGAAAAATTGGGCGTGAAGCGGAATTATTCACAATCAATGATCCGAAAGAAACTTCCTTCATCTGTGACTAGTAAGCCTGTTTCGCTCGTGGTGCATATACGCGGTAATCTTCAGTGCCTCGACTGACCCCCACGGAATGATACTGGTATCTTGTCTTGTTGGGGGACGTGTGGATCGAACTTATAACTACTGGTAGGCGAGTTGGAAAGACGCCATTGTTAATCGTCATCTAGCAAGCGGAGCAAATGCGTGAAGTCGGAGATCCCCCGCATTTAGTGCATATGGACTTGATATTCCGTCTTCTTATTGATGCACCGAGGATGGATAGGTTGCGGGTGTAGACTGCTCTAGGGGTTGCTTTATATAATTTTTCTAGTTCAGTCTAGATCTATTAAGTTATTCATTCGTATCTTCTGGAGCTGTCACGGGGAAACGAGGACCTTCTCATTGATATACGTGTACACACACACACACACACACACACACACACACCTTAGTCGACTTTTACAAGGTGCAACCGTGGGGGGAGCATTATGGATCGGAACCAAGACTACGACCTCAACCGCCCGGTCGGGCCGGTGCAGGGCATGCGGCAAGGGCTGACGTCGTACGGCGACGCGCACTTCTCCCTCTTCCTGCGCAAGGTCTTCATCAAGGCCCTCGGCTACAGCGAGGACGCGCTGTCCCGGCCCATCGTGGGCATCGTCAACACGTACTCGAGCTTCAACCCGTGCCACGCCAACATCCCGCAGCTCATCGACGCCGTGAAGCGCGGCGTCCAGCTCGCGGGGGGGCTGGCAATCGATTTCCCGACTATCAGTCTCCACGAGAGCTTCGCGGCGCCGACGAGCATGTTTTTGAGGAACCTGATGAGTGTGGATACCGAGGAGATGATTCGCGCGCAGCCTGTTGATGCGGTTGTGCTTATTGGGGGTATGTGATCTTTGCTTGTGTATGTTTGAGAAGTTCGTTTTCGTATTTGTTAGTTTCATTTTCTTCATCCGCGCGCATGGTGCTGGCGGGTTCTTTTGTGTAATCGGGATTCTTGCTGAGAGAAAAATAGGCTGCGATAAGACTACACCTGCTCAGCTCATGGGCGGCATCTCGGCCAATAAGCCCATTTTGCATCTCGTTACAGGGCCGATGATGCCTGGTAATCATCGTGGCGTGCGCGTAGGGGCGTGTACGGATTGCAGGAATAACTGGGCCAGCTATCGCGCTGGTACGATAGATATCGAGGAGATTGGGATGATCAACGAGGAGTTGGCACCTACTGTAGGTTTTCCTAGGATGACATGGTTTGATTTACTTACTTTGGTCTTCTACTGACTCACCTTAAAGGCTGGTACCTGCGGTGTGATGGGCACGGCCAGCACAATGGCATGTATACTCGTTGCGCTGGGAATGATGCCTCTCAAGGGGGCGTCGGCCCCGGCCGTCTCATCCGCCCGTCTCCGCATCGCCGAACAAACCGGCGCAACTGCCGTATCAATGATCCAAGCCGGCGATGCCCTCAAGCCACAAGCACTACTCAC
Organism: Xylaria sp. MSU_SB201401; assembly: GCA_002288965.1. Taxonomy (NCBI): domain Eukaryota; kingdom Fungi; phylum Ascomycota; class Sordariomycetes; order Xylariales; family Xylariaceae; genus Xylaria; species Xylaria sp. MSU_SB201401. The sequence continues at coordinate 79,818 of NPFG01000087.1, forward strand.
GCGCGAGTCCTTCCTCAACGCCATCACCGTGCTACAAGCCATCGGCGGCTCCACCAACGCCGTCGTGCATCTGATGGCCATCATCAACCGGCACCCGCATGTCGCGGGTACCATCACCCTGGACACTTTCGACGAGATAGGGCGTAAGACCCCGCTGCTCGTCGATTTGAAGCCGAGCGGTTCGAATTATATGACGGACTTCCACAATTCCGGCGGCATGGCGGCGCTGCTGCGCGAGCTGAGGCCGCTGTTACATCTGCAGGCTAAGACAGTCACGGGAAGTACGCTAGGCGAGCTCCTCGATGCCGAGCCTATTATCCCTATCCCAAGGGAACTGTCGTGCATCGCGCCGTTTAGCGATCCGCTGTACCCAGCCTCGTCACTCGTCGTGTTGCGCGGCAACCTAGCGCCTAGTACGTGTGCCCCGCTCATCCCACCTCGAAACCTTCCCCCCTTCACCTCTTTACTTTACCTCGAATGAGCCCTTTTTAACATTCATAATTCACAAGGGGGCGCGGTCATGAAAGCTAGCGCGTCGAAGAACAGAGCTCTGCTTTCACATTCCGGGCCATCAGTCGTCTTCGCTGGATCCGCGGACCTGGCGCGGCGCATCGACGACGAGAACCTCGAGGTCACGCCAGACAGCGTCCTCGTGCTTCAGAACATCGGCCCCGTCGGCAACCCCGGCATGCCCGAAGCCGGGCTCATCCCGATCCCGCGGAAACTCGCAGCGCGCGGTGTGCGGGATATGCTGCGGGTCTCAGACGGGCGGATGAGTGGGACTGCTGGGGGCACGATCGTGCTGCATGTATCTCCCGAGGCTGCGGACCCAGGGTCTGCGCTGGGCGTGGTGCGCGATGGCGATGTGGTTACCGTTGATGTTGAGAAGAGGGTACTGAGGGTTGAGATTAGCGATGAGGAGATGAGAGGAGAATCGAAGAGAGGAAGGCAAGGGTTGAAGATAGTGAGAAGGAGGGGGGTGAACCGTGGGTTGCGAGACGCGGGATGAGGGGGTATAGGGGGTTGTACATGAGGGAGGTGAACCAGGCTGACAGGGGAGCGGACTTCGAGTTCCTTACCGCGGAGGGCCCGTTGTTCGTGATGCGACGAGTTCGGAAGTTCGGATTTTGCCGTTCTTAATTTTTTTTTGTCACATTATCATCGGTAAGACCTAATACGGTAGGTATGCTGGTAGAAAATTACGGGAGATATGGTGGTCGACTTCCAAAACTTTACCTTGGGTTGAGTATGGCTGGTTGCGAGTTTACACGCCTATAGTTCCTGAATAGAGGGTATACGAGTAGCTAAAGCAGGCAATTTCGAAATCCGAACAGGAAAGTCTGAAAAGTTGTGTAGTATTATTCCCGAAATCCAAGATCGCCGGAACCGAGGAATTAGAGCTACGACCATAGCAATACAGTCGTAGGAGGAAGGTTACAGTGTTCATCTCATCTAGACCTCAGGTACACGGATCCTTCAGGATTGAGGCTACCCGCATGAGGTAGGATTGATCAGCTACAAGATCCGGTAAACAATGAGTGCACCGCATTCCTTCTTTGGCATTCAAAATGGCGTATCTAAAATCATGCGCTGATGTGGTTTGTCTCGATCAAATGACTTCTACCTAGTTGGGACGAATATCATGCAGTAGGCAACTGGATCGTTGCTTGCCATCTACTTCAATATATAAATATGCTATACAAGAGAACCTTTCCGCCAACAGACCAAACAATACGAGCTCGCCTCGATGATTGACCTTCCTTTTAAGACGTGCCTGCATATGAAGTCGGCATCGTATGGGAAGACGCGAAAATGCTTCGGTCGTGTAGATGCAGGATCACACTAGCTACGGGCTAGATCTGGCAGTGATTACTGTAGCATGCGGCTGCGGCTGCGGCTGCGGCCGACCCGTGCCTCCCGGCAGTATATATATGAAGCATCGTGAACTCGTAATCTTTTATTTAGATACACTCAGCACCGTACTCAGTTCCGCCAATCTCACTTCGAATAGAGCACCCACTGGCTGACAAGATGAAGTTTTTAGCAATCTCAGCCCTCCTTGCGGGAGCCGCGCAGGCCTTTCAGTTCCTGAATGATATCCCCGTGGACGGATACTACGATGAAGGATCAGACTTCGTGATAGAGTGGAAGCCCGAGGACCGGAACGATACATTCAGGCTGGAGCTATACACGTTCCTGACCGACCCTATCTATGTCGGTCCTTCCCCTTACCCATGGGGATTCCCGATCTACGATTATAAGGAGACTACTACTGTCCTCGACGGTGAGTACCAGATTACTTAGTGAATTAATGCAAAGCCTATGGACCGTTACAGAGCTGACTATTCTGTTCATTGCTAGCCGCTGCCAAGTATTCTGCCGGAAATTTCACATGGCATATCGACCTGATCGAGGGCCGCTCTGGTCCAGATTGGTATTATCGCTTTGGAGCACAGTTGGCTAGTGTTGGTGAGGTGGCTGATTATGCCCGCTCCTTCCATATCCAGGGTTCGGAGTAGGTATGTTGAATATTTAGGTGTGCTTCCCGATGCATAAGGCGGGTCGTATTCTGTCAGGGCCTTTCGTAAAACAGATTCATGACGGTGTTTTTAATTCCGATCAGATAGCGAACAGAGCAGCCATTATCAGGAGTGAAGATACAGAGAATACTCTAAAGAACATATGTTCCGCTGCCCACTTAGCCTTTGACTCTCCGACTCCTCTATTTATTGATCCGAATGTCATTCTACTTCCATGATCATTTGGAAATTCAATAAGCCATGAAACTGATATGTTCGGCTATACGTAAAGTATTTCTAATCTATTGAAGCGTGATTTTCGTAACATTAGAGCTCAGCTCTGTGATGTGCGCCTTATGCGCCAACCTTCACCACAAGCGGATTCATTCGGACAATGGACATTGCTCCTATAAGAGTTACAATTTCTCTGGTAAATTCCACTAAGCGTTTATGTCACAATGAGGTGGGACTATATAATAACCGTTAGACTGGCACAGTCTAACGGCGTCGTTTTGACTAGTGCAACAGTTTAACAGTTTGCCCTTTGTTTGCCAGTGGCGGAGTGGAGGGGAAAGGTTTCTTTCACGCAAGCGGGAAAAGTCCGAACGACGCTAAGCGCCTCCTAACTTTCGACATGTCTGGTTTTAGCTGCCTTTATAAGCGTCTTCATGTCTAAGATTCAAATGGGTATCCCTGAATACCATATTAAGTATGTAGTAGTTGGCAATCATACCTTTAGTATCGCTATCCCACTCGTTTCGCCCATCAATTTTTATTGATCATGACTGTCGTTCATATAGGTTAGTCACATCATCCCTGATAGCGGCGCGTGACGAATGATAGTTGTCTAGGTGCTAATTAGCGTTTAGTTCTCTTCAAATTCCGGGAGGAGGTTTCAGACGTGCATAAGGATGAGTTCGTAACGGAACTGCGGAAGTTGAAGGACCTGCCTTGCGTCATGAACTCGAGCCTCGTTGTCGGCGGGCCCTCAATCACTGATCCTATCGAACGCAGTCAAGGGTTTCAATTTGCTCTCCTAAGCTATCATAAAGATAGACAAGCTCTTGCTGAGTACCAGGCCAGCGACGAACATCACAGGTGAATATGCACAGGCCTTCATATGTTAGAACCATTGCTGATTATACACGGGGTCACGAGCAAATACCTTTGGCCGTTCAAAGAGGATGTCATTCGTTTCGACTTCGAGGTCGATGGGACAGAAGGCAATGCACTATTGCCAATTGAGAACCTATTGAACGGTGGTAGATAGCCGGCTCTAAATTTCGGGCTAAGCTGCAGGGCTCCGTGATGAAAAGGGTTGCATTAAATGAATTTTAATAATTCTGGGAGGAACCGAATAATAGTGAAGTAAACTTGAATGTGAAGTTAAGGAGGAAGACCTGATTAACGCAAGCATTCTGATCTAAGGGCCGAATGCGCGAGGACATCATGATAGAGCAGCATAAAGACATACCGGTTTCCTATCACGCTACAAATTCCGTAGTCCCTATACCAAAGTTGCACCTACGTCCAGTGACAAGCAGCAAAAGCACAACATGATTTGCGACAATCAATCTTGAAGAGAAATGACGTCGGATGGGGCTAGGCCGAATTCAAATAAGATGGAAGATAGGTGACTTTGTAACTTGGAGACTAAAATATTAGAAGGTTTTCATTGAAAGCTATGCTAGATCCTAAAGGAAAATTGGTCGTAAAAGATAGACTTTTTCCAAGCTTTTTAAAACAGGTTTTATCAGACTAGATTCTGAGTTTTCGAGGCGATCGCCTACGATAAACTTGAACCTTTAGGTCTCAGACCCTTATATATCCTATGTGCCAAACAATTATTATAGAAGCCCTAATTATACTCCTTCTATTCTTCATTCCTATCCACCCACACACACCTTATCTGTTTTCCCCCTCTCCATTCAACTGCACGGTCTTGAAGCCATGAGTGTCGTACTTGAATCAATTGTAGCCATTTCCTCGGTACTGAACCTTACATGCTTCGTGGGTGACTTGTTTGGGCTGTTCGACGGCATTCGGAATCGCTTCGGCCCCTTGCCGCAACAGCAGAATGGGGTAAATGCCAAAAGACTAAAGGATTGGGAACAACAGATTGAAGAGATGGACAAAAATTACCGATCGTCGCATTCGGCACCGGTATATGCTTGCCAGGTAATCGTCCATGGAATTACCTCCCTGGTTGTTACTCGCCTTGCGGCGTGAGTCAGAACGCATTACCGAAGAGCAGGAGTAGTCCGTCTTCCAATCTTCAAGGCTAGACTTCAATACTGAGCGATCCATATTTGCTGTGGGTATTTCTTCCAGGAATGGAGACTTCTTATTCTGACGACCTTTATTTTTTTAAAGAAGATTCTCCGTCATTGCCGCCGTCTCTCAGCGCACACCCCATGTACGAATGTCTCTCAGTCTCTCAACAGAATCAACATCAGCACTTGATACGCTAATAATTCGACCCGAATGTAACCGTTGGTGTTAAGCTCCCATATGTTGTGGAAGATGATGTGCGCTGCTAAGCACATGACTGAAAACAGCAGCCATTGTCTAGGAGCAGCTGCTTGATATGTGTGCGTGTGTATGTGCACCTGTCCCACATTAGAGTGTCGAAATGCAAGGATACAACAGAGCAGGAATTGAACTGGAGCCACCTCCAGAGTTGAATTCACTTACAACCTTGCTCTATCCAGCTCTGCGCCATTCTTTAATTAGTGAAGGTTGGCTTAGGGATGTATGTTGCGGAACCCCAAATAAAGTTCCTTCCATGAACATGGGAATGACGCAATACTAAGGGCTAGGATACTGAGTGGTTGGAATCGGATGAAATACACCACCTAGGTAGGTAAGTTTAATAGCGAGAATAGCCACCCAGGGAGGAACGCAGTAATCAAATAGGGGTCTTTCAGCCACATATGGATAGCCACTTCTACACTTCCACCCACCACAGGAATCTCTGGCCATCTCCCCGCTTCCATCGACAAACACTCCCTTTAATTATTAATCATTATGGTTACCGTCTATTGCATGACTACATATCCCGTCCTCGACAGACAGACAGCCTTGGATTGATTGCGCCGTCCGTTTTCCGATCCGTCTTCTGTGGAAGAAGAGGCGCATGCATGGCGAGTCCAACGCCGTCAAGTGTTCCTGGAGCCACTGCTCAGGGTCTGGAATTCGCGTTCAGGCAGTCAACCCGAGGGTGACGGGTCCATGAGGTCAAGGACGCCGGACATGCGCCTTGATAATAAAGAATCACGACGAAGTTCTTTGTTAATTCATGTTGACTACAGAATCTGGGAACCGACGCCCTACATCTCGTCCGTATGAGCGAAATGGGCAATACTACCATGACGAGTGCCTTTGCCTATGGCAGGTCACAGCAGCCGAGATTGTCGGCTACTGGGCGTGGAACGACCTGGAAAATGACAAAGACTGGTACCAGAATATTATCTTACCTGCGTTCCAGCGGTTTACCAAGCCTGCGGCAGCAAGCGGCGTAACGGGAGAAGTGGATACAATAAATGACCTGCAGAGTAGCTTTGCTGATCTGTCTGGTATGTTCATAATTCTAGCGAGCGTCTACGTATGCTAACTGCTCAAGTTACACGTGACACTCTAAGTTATACGAATCCGGGCATATTTGACGGGGGTTTCGGTGATTGTGATAATCATGATGATGAGAGCTATTGGGACAGCGACGAGGAAGATATTGTGGCCAATAAAACATGCGACGACTATTACAATTGGGATACTGATGATGAAGTGGAGGAGGCTAATATAGGAGATGATATCATTAAGATGATCGAGGGAACTATACTTGGCACTGAACAACGAATAGTTGCGGTAACAGATAAGAAAGCTCATGGGGTGAATAAATAGCCCACTAAATTGGGATGTGAGATTCGGCCTTTTAAATGTTAGATGAAATGGTGTGCAGTCAGGATTTAAAACAGTAGGAAATAAATATGAAAAAATTAGCCTGAATACAGAGCGTGACTTGCTGTAACAGATCCGAGCTGAGGAACGAAATAGTGATGTTTTGAAACATATCCTCCATAGCCTCGTGAAGCGGGTTCTCTGACTTCGGATCCTTGGTGTTTAATAATGGACCCTCCTTGTATTGTTTCTCCGTAACACTTCGTCCTGGAGGGTATCATGGCTCCCGACTAACTTGAAAAGTGACAAAAAGGCATCTAAGCTCTAGTGTGCTGAGGAGGGGGGTAAAAACAACCCTCGTGTCTCTTGTGATGTCAATGTTGAGTGACACAGTTCCTCTAGTGATTTCAAAAACGCATCTACTATGGCTGTATAAGAGGGGCTTCGAGGGGATGTTGGATTGATTCCACTAAAGCGTCCCCCATTGGATGAATTTAGAAATATGTCGTGGTTAGTTACAACGTGGGTCTTCTCCACCGCATTTTTTTGGTCAACTTGGATAGCTCTGCTCTATCGGCTAGATTCATATCAGAAAGTGGCATTATATAATGAATTATATGGATCACACTGTATGAATGTCCTATTCTTGCGTGATTGTGATCGCAACATAAATAGTAGAAGACTCTAATGTACGAGCTGGGTCATCAAAGCCCTGTATAAGAGATAATATAGTGTCAAGGCCACATTACCGCAGTTGGGTGATAGTATCTAGGATCTGGCGTCGCTCTGCTGTCTACAGCTCTCCCAGCATGGAAGCATCCATCTTGGGGATCCGACTGCTTGCTACTTGTGGTGTCGGACGGAAGGACTATAAACGTATTATCATAGAATATGCTGAAGTTGGATGAGGGATACCGATGGCCATCTAGCTGAAAAGAAGCAAGAGAGCTCAGGCGGGAGTGGGATATAAATAACGCTGGGCATGGTTAGTTACCCAGCGCCCCAGGCACGTTCTATCAGATCTTGGATCGATTCAGGTAGCCTGGCAACACAGATAAAGCGGTCTGGCAGCCTGGTGTCTGCTTTTCATGTGCACCGACAGATGCCGTTGTGTCTCCTTTATCTTGTCAGAAGCGGAAGGCGGTGATACAACGCTCCACAAGCTGGTGACTGTATATAAGACTCTTCATCTTACCTGTAAAGGTAACTGTAACTTAGACTTCTAGATAACTAATGGGACATACGTGTACTACTCTTGGTATATCTATTACCTCTATTTTTAGAGGCTTCTATACTAATACTTTAATATTTGTATATAAAATGTTCTAGCTAAAGCTTAAACCGTGTAAGCGGATGCGAACCTAGATCTTACGACTTGATAATGCAGCTGAAATTGGTGATAGAAGTACGTTATCAAACCCCATTCTTCTCTTGCAATGCAACTCCTGTAATGATTCTATCAGACGGCTACACTTCAAGTCATAGCCGGAATGTTCATGCTCTTAATAGTCCAAACTATGTTATCGCTACTAGCCAGACCAGAGTATGTAGCGCCCCCAGAAGTGCCGATTGTGTTGCCAAAGTTAGAGTCTGCTTCCGCTAAAGTAATAACGGTGTTCGAGTACGTTTGAGCTGCGATAGTGCCCGTACAATCGTCGTTGCATTCGGTGCCAGTGCCATATCCTGTCTGTTTGGTTGTTAATTTCTCTCTATCAAGAGGAATAAAGACGACAACTGATGCTTACCATGTACGGACCACTATCATAAGAAAATGCGCTAAGTTGCGTTCCAGTAGCTACGTCTGTCGCGGTCTGCTTCCAGGTCGTTCCATCGCTCTGCAGTTCATACAGAATCTCTACAGACATGTCGCCAGGGACCGGAGAGGCGTCCCCATCCAGTTGACCAAAAGAGCCGAAGAGCGAACATCGAATGCACCACTCGCCAGTCGCGGCACCGCACCAAGAGTTATCTTCCCAGGACTCAAGGGTCGTTTGCACTAAGTCTCCAGTCCCGTTTGACATTCCCGGCCACAGGAAAAGTACCCCGTTCTGCGTAGGTGGCGCAGCACCCGGGAGGATTGTAGTCACGGCCTTCGTGATTCGTGATGAAGTCGGGCCTAGAGAGACAGCGCCTCCCCAAGTGTCTCTGCGGCCTAGGGTTTTGGTTGGTGCAACTGGAGACGAGCCGTAGAGGCTGAAGCCCATGGCCGCCGATGGGAGAAGAGCGAACAACGTACCAGTCTTCATGATGAAATAATGGGATCCTAAGTTAATATTGGGGGATGTTGAACGTAGAGAATGAGTTATGGTTAGCAAGGATGACAGTGACATCAATAATGTTCAAAATTCTGCTAGATATATCCCAACTTACCGTACTGGAACTAAGGCCGCCTTGCCTCTTATGATATAAGTGCAATAGTCCCGAAAACAACAAGATTCCGCGAATAACACCAAGCCTTAGCTTCTGCCTTAGCATCAACCCCGGACCCCTGAAGTCAGTCGCTTCCATAATGGGAACAGCCAAGACGGAGACCAGGATTCACGTGGATGGAGTGTTTCAATTCCCGACACTGCGTGGCTTATCTAGCATGAAACAAGACATTTCTAGTAGCCGCGCCATCGGCCCATCCATTCATCACGTAATGGTAACGAGAAAAGGCCATTTAGTTGTGACAATGAGCGATGCTAGGTCTCCCTATGAGCTCTTTACGCACAATGCGGAGCTTGTACACGCATTCCCTGCCCCGCCCACTCATCTTCGGCAAGACTTAATTCTCCGTTGGCTAGCTGATTGCCATTGTTGCTAGCTGAAGCAGCCGATATACGATACTAGTTAATTCATTTGATTGACTTTGCTTCTCCAGGCTCCACAAAATTTCAATCGGTACTTCTTCGCTAACGATGGGCATAGGTCTGGTGTTTCTCTCGGATATGAAATGTGAATCGTTGTTAACCTACTTCGGTCGGTACTTATTGGAGGTCCTGGCCCGGGTGTTACTACGTCACTAGTAGTGTAGGTCCCGCGTCGGAAAAATTTGGACAATGTTGCCATCAGGTAAAGCGAGGAAAACCTTGCGGTACGTGGAGACTAAGGGGTTGTATACATGCTTACAGAAGTCGTGAAATGTGCGCGCCGCTGAATTGAGTCGGTAGAGCACGCCGGACCGAGGGCTCAATGAAGTATTGAGATGGAAGCCTCCGAGACTAGAGATTTTGGCATGCGACTTGGAAGCTACTCTCACGATTGTGACCAATTGAAATACAATGGTAGTTTTCAAACTAGGTAAATTTCTGTATTCCTCCTTTTTTCACTCCACAACAGGAAGCAAAGGCTTGATTGCGTCGGGAGTAATCTCGGGCCTGCCAATATATTTAATCCAAGAATAAGGATCCTCCATTTCGTCGCCGAGTGTGGTTGACGGATCACCCTGGTGGAACTCTGGCCACTCATCCGCCACACCCACCGAGCCAACCTCGGTCTTATACTCTTCCCAAAGGGCTAACATCTCCTTCATGATTTCCGGAAACTGTCCCGACAGATCATTCACCTCCCCCGGATCGGCCTTCATGTCGAACAATTCCCATCTGTGCGGTCCCTTCGGCGCCGGCACGAACGTGATCTTCCAGTTGCCCCGACGCACCGCGCCGGAACCCCGGATCTCGAAACCAACAGCGTAATTGGACGGGTGGATTTCCAATATTTCGTTGCTGCTCTTTTCTCCGTTGACGACTAAGGATAGAAAGTCCGTCCAACTGCGGCCGCGTAGGGGCGCGATTGTGCGACCCTGGTATGTGGCAGGGTGTTGGAGATTAGCTAGCTCGAGCACGGTGGGCACGATGTCCATTACGGTGCAGAAGGCGTGAGTTATCAGGCCGCCTTTATGACTGGTGGTACTGTTGCTGCTGCCCTTGGCGATGGGTGGTCGCACCACGAGCGGTACGCGACATCCGCCTTCAGTGGAATGCATCTTATAGAGACGTGAGGGCGCCGTGGCGGCTTGCGCCCACCGGCATCCGTACCAGACGAAGCTGTTTCCACGACCGATGTTATCGATGCTGTTGTCATAGTACTTGTGGACATGTTCCATGATACTCGTGCCGACAATAGCCTCGGCTTCAAAGCTAGCGCCCTCGGCACCGTTGTCACTCATGAAGAGAACGAAGGTGTTGTCGTACTCGCCGGTCTTCTTGAGGTGTTCGAGCACACGGCCTATGTCCCAATCCATACGGTCAACCATGGCGGCGTAGGTCTCCATTGCGCGGCTTGATGATTTGCGAGTTTCTTCGTCTAGGTCGTTCCAGTTCTCGGGTTTCCCGTCGACGAAGACTACGTCATGGGCTTTGACGTGAGGTTCTACCATGTCTATTTCTTTGAGCTTGGCGATGCCTGTGCTGGCGCTGCATCAGCTTACATATTCAAGCAAAGATGGGCATCGTAGGGCCAGGAAAGACAAGGGACTTACGCTTCTGCCGCAAAGCCTCCGGACCATCCTCATACCAGCCCCGATACTTCTCACAGACCTCTCTCGGTGCTTGTAATGGCCAATGTGGGGCACTGAAAGGCAGATACGCAAAGAAAGGCTTCTCCTTCTCTTCTTCTGTGCGACCGCTGAGATAGTTTATCATAGTGTCCGCATAAGTATCGCTACTATAAAAATCATCCGGCAGCTTGAGGAGGATACGATTGTCTTCCACATGAAGTGCCCTGGTCGCTGTCTCGAAGAACTTACCCGGCTCTGTGTGCGGATCCTGGTACTCTGGCTCGTAGGCGTAGTGATTAGCGCAGCCCGGCAGAAGCGCAAAGGACTTTTGGAAGCCGCGCTGGCTCGGCCAGTGCTCGGGTTTCAGGCCGAGGTGCCATTTCCCGGCCATGCAGGTGAAGTAGCCGCCGTCAGACAAAAGTTCTGGGAGAGCTACCACGCGCTCGTTAAGGTACCCTTCGTGGCCTGGCTTCCCGTAGTGGGCGGGTGAGGCGCGGGTAATTTCTTGGAGCTGGCCTAGACCCGCGATGTGGTGGTCGGTGCCTGTTGGATTGCGCTCTGTTAACACTAATTCGTGTATTTTGAGGTTGTCCCCTCATCCGGTACTTGTTTCCTACATTACTTCGTGATTGCGAGCGAAACCGTATGCAGGTTACCTACCAGTCATCAGCATAGACCTTGTCGGCGAGCAAGCGGCGGCCACATGATAGTTGGTGAAGCGCAAAGCATTTGCCTCCCTGGCAAGTGCATCAATGTTGGGCGTCGAAATCTCAGAACCAAAACAGCCACAGTCGCTGAATCCAAGATCGTCGGCCACGATGACGAGGAAGTTGGGGCGTGTCACTGCCATGATGGCTTGTTTTACTATGGTGGTTCGCACTTCGAGCTCAAATGGGATCCCATTCTAATCTCCAGGAGAACAGAACATTCAAATGTCCCATAATCAAGATGATGGCCACCTGACCTAGTTCCTCCACCTACTAACGTGATGGAAGCATCGCGCGTTGCGGGGATGTCGCCCACTCTTGATCGCGGGGTCGTCGCGAATCAGATACTGTCCGGCCACGTCAGATCTGCATCTCGGGGACGATATGGCGCCAATCCGCAGACCAGATTGATATGCCCTCCCTAACGGTCATTCAGGCGGGCTAGTTGTTCCTTCTTCCAGGTGACTGTTGCAGAAATCTCGAATTGTCAAGGAAATTAATCGTATAAGATTCCAGGTGTGGTTTCCCCAATCTGCAGCATCACCGGTGATTACTGCCAAAATGGCCGTGGTGTCAAGCACGTCACCACCCCTGTTTTTGCTGTTGCGGGGATCCTGGAAACTGATCTAGCACATGGTGTATATGCGATGCTGGCAGGCTTGAGAATACAATTACGATTTGATGTAGTACCTGCCTAAAATTGCTGTACTAAAACAATAAATATCTCCAAGCTCGACGAGTCCCTTCAAGAAGTTGCTGTCGCCCAAAGACTCTTGAAGTGAGCATCTGTTGTGCTTCTCTCAACTTCGGCATTGCTTCTAGGTACCGGCTTGTAGGCGTATAACAAGTCATCGACATCGCAACAAAATGCCGGGGGGTGCAACCCAGGACCCTAGTGTCGCTGATGTGTCATTGTATCAGCGCCTGAAGCACTTCAATGGGTTCCTTGCGTTCTTGCTCGTCTTCTCTGGATTCTGTGCTTTCAACTACGGCTACGATGTACGATCATCCCCTCAAAAGCTCTGTGCAGGACCTCATCTAGGGGAGACTTACTTATCATTGCCCCAAGGTCGGAACGTTTGGTGGTGTACAGGGTCTTCCTTCTTTCACTCGAAAATTCGGTGAATGTGATGACGATGGGGTTTGCGCTCTACCCGGATGGCTATCGTCGGTCATGACAGCTACGCCGTTCCTGGGGAAAGCTCTAGTAAGTCTTTTACTACTGAACTTTTAAGACGAGACACAGTTTGAAAATAAATACTGTTAGGGATGTATTGGAGCTGGTTGGGTCACCGAGAGATTCGGTCGTAGAGCTGCATTTTATCTCCTCTGCATCGTTTCTATAGTGTGAGTAATGCCCAGAAAAGACTCTATGGGGTGCATGTATCATCCAATCTGACCGGGTGGAAACTCGAAATAGCGGCGTGACATTGCAGACAACTTCAGTTACCTCTAGAGCTCAGTTCACTCTAGGTCGTATCATCACCTACGGGCAAACAGGCATAGCGATCGTGCTTGTCCCAATCTATCAAGCCGAAACCACGCCCAGGGAGCTTCGCGGCATGTTCGCTTCAACCATACAGCTGATGATCGTGTTCGGACAAGTAGTCTCATCGCTCGTAACCTACGGCACAAAAAGCATTCCGAGCACCGCCGGTTGGAGAATTCCTATCGGGCTACAGCTCGTCTCGCCGGGAGTCCTCCTTCTCTTACTTGCATTCGTTCCAGAATCTCCTCGCTGGCTGCTCGACCGCCAACATGACGATGAAGCGTTCAAAAGCTTGCGGAAGTTGAGAAAAAACTGCAGCGATGAAGATATACATTTGGAGATTGAGTCGTTGAAATACACCTATGCTCACGAGGATAAGGGGACATGGGCAGAGGTTTTCGATAAAACCAACAGGGTATGCCACATCTTACATATTGCTAAAGACAGTTTCTCATATCACCCCACAACGTCCTAGGTTCGCACAATGATCGCCGTAGTTGCCATGTTCGGTCAGCAAATCACTGGCCAGGCCTTTCCCAGCCAATACGGCGTCATTTTTTACCAATCCCAGGGATTTGGACAGAAGGCATTCTTGTACAATGTCATTGGGAATATAGTCTCCCTTGTCGCTTGTTTTTTGACGTGGGGTTATGTCGACCAGGTTGGCCGTCGACCCCTACTCATGCTTGGGGGCTTCTTCATGGGCGTCTGGCTCTTTGTTCTTGGCGGTCTGGGCACGATCAAAACCGAGGATTTTACCACGGCCACCTCGAATCTCCTAGTTGCGTCGCTTCAGCTCTTTAGCGTTTTTTATAACTTGTCGTGGGCGCCCATGTAAGTTGGCCTATTGACACTCCCACTCTTACTTTCAAACGTAGAGTGTCGACGACTGGCTAACTCATTCCAGCTCCTACGTCGTCGTCTCTGAAGCCGCAACCCTGCGTCTCAAAGAAAAGACCAACCTTGTCGCTAGCGTCTTTTCTGTGTTGACGACTTTTGTTGTCAGCTTCACAACGCCGTACCTCATCAATGCGAAGTACGCCAACCTCGGAGGCAAAGTCGGTTTCATCTACGGCAGCTTTAACTTTGCCATGGTCGTCGCGACGTTCTTTGTGATCCCTGAGATGAAGGGCCGGACACTCGAAGAGATCGATCAGCTCTTCGCGTCGGGCGTCTCGCTGCGCAAATTTGGAAGCGTCAAGACTAGAACTGCGCAAGAGTTATACGAGTCTGAGATTGATAAGAAGGCAGACAATGACGAAGATGCTCCAAAAGGGGCGATTGGCGTTCGAGCGGCTGAGGTGGCTTGATGATACTGACGGGACTGTTATATAACTCAAACCTTGACGTTATTCTTTATTGAAAAGAAGAGTAGCAGAAATAGAAACGGCATTCTTTGGTGTGGGAATATAATAAAACTAGCTCCAAGTCAATTCAACCGTTCTGTTTCTTTCAATTCGATACTCTAGTAAGCCAATACGCAGATAGCAGAACGGAGGCTCTGTGGCCACGGGGAACTAGCGGGATCGTTGCACGGCCACAATGATTTAGTAGACCCCTTGGTATCAACTGTACAACATCACTATCAAATCGATAGAATGGTCTCGAGCTTTCGGGTACACAATGTGGCTTTGGAAATATTCAAGTCAATCTTCAAAGTTGGCTGCTTAACTCAATGCTCCTTCACCACTAGTGAAGGCTTCCCTACTTTTGTCGCCTCCTCATTCAATGCATCAATCTCAGCTTGGACGAGCGGAATCCCCGTCTTGAGTCTTTCTTCCTGCCGTAACTGCTCGATCTCTCCTGGGAAGTAGATTCGGTCGACTCCCGCTGCCTTTTCCACTCCTACAATGCGCTGATATAGATAATCCATACGCTCACGGAAGTCGTCCAAGCTCATGAATAGATCCGGTTTGATAGCGAGGAGGAAGTGGCCAACATTTGATGGCTTACTTGGATCATATGGTCCGGTTACCTGTCCGGCGAATGCCGAGCCTAGGCTTCATTAGTCTTCGCCCAAGTTCAAGGTCTGTGCACTTACCAGATAGCACTCCTGAGAATAAGTCCATCATAAGCGACAATCCCGAACCCTTCGGGCCTCCCATCGGTTGCATTACACCTCCAAGTGCAGCGTCAGGGTCATCGGTTGGCCTGCCTTCTGAATCTAGCGCCCAGTCTAACGGGATCTTCTCGCCGCGCCGCTTAGCCTTATAGATCTTCCCCCGAGCTGCAACCGAAGGTGCCATGTCGAGGATAAAAGGTCTCTCCTTGCCGCCAGGTGCACCGCATGCGATTGGTGAGACTCCTAGGAGCTTTTCCTTGCCACCGAAAGGAGGTAGTCCGGGACTAGAATTCGTGAAGACGAGGCTCATCATGCCCGCATCTATGGCCTGCTGCACGATCCACGCCGACATCCCAAAGTGATTCGAGTGTTTGATGCTCACCATGCCAATCCCGAACTCGCGAGCCATGTCAACGGCTGCGGCCATCCCTTTCGACGCAGCGAGGAAACCAAAACCATTCCGACCGTCCACCTGAGCGACAACTGGTGTGACTTTAGTCAACTCAGGTGAAGCAGTTGCGTCGAGGACCCCTTGCCGTATCCGCGTCATGTAAGAGGGGATGCGATTCATGCCGTGTGTGTCTACCCCGCGGAGGTCAGCTGCTATGAGACATCGTGCGACAATCTCCGCGTTTGCAACTGGCACTCCGTTACCTATGAGGACATTCTCAACGAATTTACGGGCTTCAGATGCCTCAACGTAGTGTTTGGGAGCGGAGGTTTCCGCCATTATGGACAGGTATATATAGTATGCGGCGTAACTCTTGTTTTCGAGGGCCCAGATCAATCAGGGATACTCAAATTGAGCGCTCTTTAGAGAAGTATTAACCTGAAGTTCTTCAGAACATGGATTCGGCTGATGCTGGCTTAATGTGGTGAGACAGTGTCCGGAGGAATGCCGGCGTGTACGGGACCTATCTTAGAGTTGTCCGACGTCGGGTTTTCTCCGCACGCCAGTTTCGGTGTGGCGACGACTACGTGAGTTTAGCTAAGTTAGCGCGGTGAAAACCCGTTTAACCAAACTGCACATTCAAATGTCTAACTTTCTTAATTGAGATACACATTGATATCGTATACGATAAAATCATTTTGAGGATGGCTGAAAACCACGGCGCGGGTAGTGGTGATCACGGGCCAAGGCGCGGGCCAAGGCGCGTCGTTCGCGGTGAGCGGAATTATCCCCGAACTCGGTTGAGCTGTCGCCGTTGCCAGAAGAGGAAAATTCGGGTACGCCGGGGGAAAGACGGTCTCAGGCATGGAATTTTGCTGACTTAAATTAAGTGTAACGGGGAATTGCCACGGTGCCAGAGCTGCGCAAAAGTTGGCGTTGACTGTGAAGATGGAGAAAGTTTAAAAGCTCGACCCTTGCCAAGAGCGTAACTGTCCCGGTCCCTCGTTGTCAGTTTGACATGTACTGACGGACGTGGTCCCCTTATAGATATATAAGCAGTCTATGCAATCGGATTGAATGGCTCGAAGCCCTTGTTCGCCTACACTGCCCGAATGTCGACTTAGAACGGGATGGGCCATCAATTGTAGACGCGCCTCAGATCAGTGATGATACGAAGCCCGAGGATGGCGACACTTTCAATATTAGAGACTCCACTCTACAGGTAAACGAGAGACAAGAAGTGCAGCCAGACTTCAGTGTGTTGGTAGATACCGGGGATCCGATCCCTAAGGGGCCTGCCACGGCGGACAACGAAGGGCCTGGTCTTGAGTCTTCAGCGATCGCTTCCAATGCAGGGCTTTCACACGAAGTAGGCTTGATATCTCTCGGGGCTAATCGGGACCCGAGATATATAGGCCCTTCCAGTGGATTTGTCTTCTGTAAGATCATGCTAGCCGCGTCAAGCAGAGCAGGGAAGATGACGAGAACTGCTAGCAGTTCGACTCCGTCTGTTGCACCATACCTCAGAGAGCTTGTCATTGAGACACAGGGTCCGATATCTATAACAAGAGACCAAGCCATCAACCTGTGCCAGTCCTACTTCGACATTAGCCACCTTCAATACCCATTCTTACACCAGCCTACCTTCCTTGAATCGCTTCGGCGGTTCTTCGATGACGACGGTGAGGATCACATGGCGGGCTTCCAAGTATACATGGTGCTGGCAATTTCCGCAACTATTATATCGAGGCTTCAAAAGATACCTCTTTCTGGAGAGAGGTATTATATGACTGCCATGCAGCATTTTGAGAAGATCCAAATGGAAAGCTCAATCCAAGGCTTGCAGTGCATACTGTTACTACTTATATTCGCTATGCATAGCTCAACTGTACGACTCGATGTTTGGAGCTTGAACTACCAATGCATTGCCTCAGCCTTGGATCTAGGTCTTCAGCGTACCGTGACAGCGAATAGCGGCATCTCTAAACTTGATCGGAAGATGAGAACACGGATCTTCTGGGTGGTTTTCACTCTGGACCGGACTATAGCAACGATGATGGGCCGACCGATAGGGCTACGCGACGAGGCCTGTGATTTGCGAGTACGTATGGCGAACATCCCGAACAATAAGGATTACATACTCATACTGAATAGACACCAGCAGACTTGTCCGATGCCGACATTGCAAAGGACCCCATGCCAACCCCAACTTCAAGCGTACCAACTCACATGACCTATGCAATTCACTTGTTCAAGCTTGCAAAGATCAATTCTGAGATCAAATATGTTGCGAACAGCGTCAATTCCAATGCCCCGAGGTACGCTTATCCGGCTATTATTGACATTTATGCTTGGCAGAAAGCCGTCCTCGTACAACTTGATCAATGGGCTGCATGCATCCCGACCGCGCAAGATGGTAACTACTACATCAGAACGATCATGTTGCTGCGCTACCATTCAGTGAGGATGCTGTTGCTTCGCCCGAGCCCAAATCTCCCTCAGCCGGACCAAGATGCTCTCCGCCACTGCTATTCGAGTGCCGAAGAGTCGATTAGGCTTTATAATGAGCTATACAGGAAGAATATGCTCGTTCACAACTGGATCACGTTCCACAGCGGGATGCTGAGTACCATAACAATGTTTTATTGCATTTTGTCGGTGTCGAGTATAGCATTGACACTGGAAGTAGAGGACTTTATGAGCAATGTCAGGGCCAGTCTCAACGTTCTGAGTGCAGTTGGAGAGCACTATCCCGGTGCCAAGAGGAGCCGGGATATACTGGACGAGTTGGCTGGTCCCATCAGTCGGTGGTTACTGAAGAAGCGCTGGGAGCAAGCGACCGAACCGGAGATCACGCCATCCACTGCAGATTACATTCCCGGAACCGATTCTGGTTTAGTATCGGCTACGACGCAGTCAGAAATCTTGGATAATACTTCTTGGCCCTCTCTTTGGAGCCCTTTTGACGGCGGCTTTGATGGCCAATGGCTATCTGAGTCGTACGGGTCAGCGGACGGCGCAAATCTCGATGGTATTGTGCTATCTCTGTTAGATGATTTCACGTGAATGCATATTGAGCCACTCCGAGGACGTGACCACCCCGTGCCGTCTCTCGCGCAGAAAGTCGTAGTATTGGCGAATGCAACCTCGTCACCACTCGCAGATGCTGCGTCTGGGCGAGGCTCATTGTGGAGAGGATGAAAATGAACTGTCGACTCTTGTTCTGGGGCAACTCTTAGAAGATGCAAGATTTGCCAATTTGACGTTGAAAAATTAACACGGCATGCTGTATAAAAGAGGATGTAATCAGTCACTACTGGTTTTGGCCTCCGGCGATTAAGCAGAGAGAGGTACTTTCTTAGGTGCCCATCGTCTTTCATCTGATCATTATTAGGTACACAGCTCGGATAGATAGGTAGGCACGCATAATTCGGTAATATATGCATAAAAGGCGGAATATGCATTAAACCAAGTGATACGGCGACCCGGCATGTGTGGTTACGTCATTATCTAATTCATGTTTCAGACTATTCTCGAGCCAACGCCTGCGGCAACAACAAAAAGCATTCCAACCTTTGCAGCGCGGGGCAGAACTCGGCCCATCACCAATTTCACTCTCTCATCTATGGCCAGCATCGCTATTTTCATCAAGTGTTAACAGTCAAAAGCGCCATTGATCAACCACTGCTCGGCCTTCAATATGGCTGCTGCCGGCTATATCCAGACATCCCTCATTTGGGTAGCCTACGCTGTCGCTGTGGGCTTAGCCCTCATCGCCGCCGCTATCACGACCTTCACCTGGCAAACCCACCGCGACCGATCCGCGATTGTCAGCGCCGTCACCATAATCAGCATCACCGCTCTGCTTGCAACCGTCTTCCTCCTGCCCGTCGATATCGCCCTGGTATCCTCGACAACATCCACTGCTCTCGGCACGAAAAAAGACTGGGCGACGCCGAACCGAATCCACAATATTCTTCTCACGCTGAAGATTGTATATTACTCACTGTACAGCTTTGACGCGCTGCTCTGCCTGATCGTTATTCCCTTCTCTTACTTTTGGTATGAGGAGTACGATGAGGTTGAAGAACAGGAAGGCCATCAAACCTTTGGAAGTCGACTTTGGGGCGCTTTCAAGTACACGATCGCGTTCATATTCCTTGTTGTCATCATATTCTTGGTCGGCTTCTTTGTTCCCGCCGCTGGTAATCGTGACGGAAAACACCTTGATTTGGACTTCTTCAAGCGCCTCCTTGACGTGAATCATGGAGAGAAAGCCCTGACCTTTGGCCTGGGTCTCCTTATCACGCTTGGGACCCTACTTTATGTTCTCTACACCGGCGCCGGACTTGCCCTCTTACCTATCTCCTTCATTAAATCAGCACCTGCCGTCTCTGCACCCCAACTATACGAAAGCACTGCTTCGCAGCTGGAGCAAAATAGGGAAAGACAACGACAACTAGAATTGCGTAATTCTGGCCGTCCGGCCGGGATGCCCGCTAAGGACAGGCGCGAGCTAGATGCTCTTGCACGCGAAGAGCGCACCCTAGTGCGTCGGGAGCGGTTGGCTGCCGAGGCGCAAGGACAGGGTAAAACCTTCATCGTGCGCATATGGACCAAGATTTGCGCAGTCTTTCGCCCTGTCAAACTTATTGGAGGCATTCTCCTTGTTCTCCTCTCCCTCATCGTCTGGGTTTCCATGTTGATCACGGGCATCGACAAGGCAGCCAACTCTGTCTGCAAAGAGCACTGCGGCTACATCTTGGCTCACATTAACGTGTTCCAACCCATCAACTGGATCTTCGTCAAGACTGCTCGCGCCTTCCCAGTTGACTACGTCTTGATGGCACTCCTCATTCTTCTCTTCTTCAGCAGCTCAATTTCGGGAATTGCTGCCGTCGGCATCCGTTTCCTCTGGCTGCGTATCTTCCAAATCCGGAAAGGTCGAACCGCCCCGCAAGCCCTACTCATGGCTACCGTCATGCTCGCGCTCATCACCCTCGCAATCAATTATGCTATCGCCATGCTAGTTGCACCTCAATACGCAAGCTATGGTACCCAGACATTTTGCGACCTGCCGCCTCAGCACGCCGATGAGCTCCCTGATTGCAGCAAGAATCCCGAGGCCGTCAAACCATGTTCCGAGTGGGTGAACTCCCATAGCACAGCTACACGAGTCTGCACTCCGACTATGATGTCAACATTCCTCAACCGCGTCACGCTCACGTGGCCCGTGTTCGGCGCCATTGACTTTTGGGCCCAATTCGCATTCCTAGGTGTATTCCTCATTGTCTTCGTGACGGCGTTGTTCCGGACCCCTAAATTGAACGTCAACGAGATGGATGAAGACGCCGAGGCTGATGAAGAGGAGGGTCTCCTCGCCAGTACAGGTCGTCGGTTTGGTGCGACTTGGCAAGACATCACGGGCAGACCAAAGAGAGACACATACGGCTCAGCCGCCACAGCTTCTGGCTCTGGTTCAAATTAGAGCGACCACTGTTGTAACTCGATCTTTTTTTTTTTCTGCCTCTTGAAAGGGGGGACAAAATGGTCTATAACCCTGAGGCGATGATGCGAGGACGTTTCATACTTTTCTATTATGTAAGTTGGCCTTGCTGCATTATCAAAATGTGGTATATACTATGAGTTGTGTTTAAAAATAGGGAGGGGACGGAAATGTAGACCCCCAAGGAAAACTGGCGTGTTTTTGCGGCATCAGGAATTAACGGAACAAGGGAAATTGTTAGGAGTTGAGTGCATAAACTTTGGGAGTTTAAGTATGTTTTATCGTTAGTCGTCTATCTCTGCGGTTATTGAGGGGAATAAACACGATTGCAACATCTTATATGCTCGAGTTGAGCAACTTGGATCTTTACAGTGTATGATCAATGTGGACTACAGTAATGCCGCCTTCTGAAAAAGATCCCCCGGTCTTGTCTCCTTTTCCGATGTCCGCCTGGTGCAACTCGGAATAAAGCGCCATGGAACGACGACGTCATAGATCTGCCAAGACGAGCGCCACGGCACGTGACACCGCGTCGAGCTCTCTTTAGGGACCTAAGAGTCATACAGGGGCAGATAGCCTATCTTGAGTGTCTCCCCCTCCCCCCTTTGGTCGCTAGAGAGTCAATAGGGAGTTCCCCCCGCGTTTAGATCAATTACGCGGCCTTCTAATCCCTTATATACTCTTTAGGCTAACACTTGTTTCTTAAGATACAACCTCGCGGCAGGAGCCGTAAAAGTGGGAACATAAATATTGTCTGGTCTTATGATGAATTCAATTCATCTTATTTGAGGGGTGAGACTAGCTCAATTATATCCTTACTTACCTACTTACACTCGTCACTACGTCTGTACCACCTTATCTAAATCTCCATCACCAGTCCATATTCTGAACACAACCATCCGAGAGCAGTGAGCAGTTGGAGAGATAGTCAGGCTACCTATCTTAGCTTCAAAATGGAGGCCCGGTGCCAATGCGGGGCTGTTCGCTTCACCACGCCGCTCCCGAAGCCGTTGGCGCTGTACATCTGCCACTGTGCCGAGTGTCGCTGGCAGACGAGTTCTGCCTTTGGGACCTCGGCTATATTCCCTCGTTTCGAGCTGCCCAGCTCCGATTTACTCTCTTGCTACACGTAGGTTGAGATCCTCGATTTGTGTGTGTGGGGGGGCGTGTGTGGTGCTCCATGGTATAATAAGTACGCGTCGGGGTGTGGGGGTTAGTTAGGTCATCGGTCTTTTTGAGTGCTGTCATCAACACATTGACTAACACGCGCTTCTTCGACAGGCGACCGACACACTCAGGTCACACTTTATACTGGTATGTCATTTTATTTGCAATTTCACCTCACTGACGCGGCGCGTCAGCGCTTTGACACTTGTGAGGGGAGTTGGATCTTTCCACGATCGAATATTTGGAAATGATCGCTAACGGACTTGATTATGCGCAGCTATTTCTGCCAGCGCTGCGGCACAAGACTGATCCACACAACTCCGGTAAGTTCTTCATACGAACCTTTAATTTCAGACTAACTCGCTACCCATATCTCCATCGCCTCCTGTCTCAACGGCGTCGTCAGATTGGTGACTCACATGGCATCCAGGGCAAGAACGTCGTCTCCGTGAAAGGGGGCTGTATTGACGGCCTCGACTGGGGCAC
Source organism: Xylaria sp. MSU_SB201401 (assembly GCA_002288965.1). Taxonomy (NCBI): domain Eukaryota; kingdom Fungi; phylum Ascomycota; class Sordariomycetes; order Xylariales; family Xylariaceae; genus Xylaria; species Xylaria sp. MSU_SB201401. The sequence continues at coordinate 102,522 of NPFG01000087.1, forward strand.
TGCTACCCACATATGGACCAGATCCGCAATGGTCCCTATCCCCGAGGGCTCTGAAGCGCATTCGGAAGAGCGCCCGAGTCAGATTATAGTGGCTCGCAGGAGACTCTAGATCAGCCCTCTGATCACCCCGGTCCGCTGATGAACAGTGGGGGGTTCCCTGAAGAAACGCAATTACCCGAGGCGGCGAAGCTGGGTCGCATCAGGGGCGCCTGCGAACTCAGCGGTTAGATGAGGATTGAGGATTGAGACTTCTGGTTCCGTGTATGGTTGAACGGAGTCTCGGAGTCAAGTTGGTGAGTTTGGATGTCAGCGGAGTTGATTGGAAAATCTCCTATCTTGTAATAACCCGGATATTGTCTTTGGCCTCAGTGTTTTTGGATTCACTGCAAACAATCTTATTAATCAGGATGTCATCATTGAGAATTTTGCGCGATAGCTCTGTCTGCCATGAATGATTACAACCGGAACGTCTTTAACGATCCAGCGCGTTCTCTCTTCCTTTATACCCCGACTCTACAGGACGTAACGGAAGTCCTTATTTTGGAATTCGGTCAAGTCATTCATTCCCGCCTCGTCACTAGCCTCCTTGTTCTGTGGTCCGTAAATCCTGTCGCGGTAGCGGTTTATAGAGTACAAGTAGACTTCGCACGAGTATTAGCTTGTTGGAAGCCTTACGCATGTGACATGCTCGACGCATGACTATTATAACGCAACGAAGACAGGGCAAGCGTACCTAGCAACGCGAGATGGCAAACAAACTTAATCGAGTATCCAACTAGGAGGCCGATCAAGGCTCCAGTATATGCGGGGGCTTCCGATTGTTTGACGACAAAGGGGCCGGCGAAGTTACCCCAGCAGTACGCTGTACTTCATGCGATGGTTAGCAGCCGGTTAAGCTTGTTGTTTGTGAATTATTGTCGCACTCACAAGATCAATGCGCTAGCGAACGAGCGGTGAGTATACCCGGCCATGTTGGAGGAAACGGTCGTGAGGGAAATGGTGAAGCCGACGGATTGGGCGTTCACGAGCCAGAATGACGCGAGTCTGCCCCAAGTATTCGACCGAGGGAGGAAGCCTAGCGTTGCAGCGGATATGGTGCAGAGAAGATTCGCGGCGGTGGCTGTAAGCAATCGGGCTGTTGGACAAGTTAATTTCAAAATAGTACTAAGAGTGAGATATGTATGGACGTACAGTTGGGAATATTCAGAATGATGGTTCCGCCGATTAGCAAAGCTACAATATTCACAGCGTCCCCTACCGATTTTAGTTCTGTGGTCTTTTCAGTGGAGAGGTCTCCTAAGTCTTTTATGATGATGGTCGAGAAGGAGTTGACCACTCCATTTGGGATCGCCCTATGGTGGTCAGCTTTCAGCATATGAGATATCACTACCATGTTAAACGCAATCCGGAGGGCTTCAGGGTGCGTACGCTGCGAACACGCTGATGAAAAGAAGTATAGCCTTGGGGTCTTTGAATACCAACCAAACTTGGTTTATGTCGAGGTGCTTGTTCTTGATGCCGGTCCCATTCCCGGCAACTCGTTTGACCGCGATGAGTTTCTCGCGGTGGTTCAGAAACTTGGCGTTCGAGGGAGAGTCGGCGAGGACGAACCAGACGACCGGCGCCCAAAGTGTTGTGAGACCACCCAACTGTCTTCAGTTATGATACAGTCTGTCTAAATTGGATACCCGAACATACAATATAGAAGATTATCTGCCATCGTTCGGGACTGACGTTCTCTGGGAGTTTCGCGATCCCCAATGAAATATAAGATCCGATCTTGGAGGATGTCAGCATACGACTACATCAAGGGGGTACGGATTTGTCGTACGATACCACCCCAGCCGAGCGAGGAGCTTTGACAGTTAGTAATGGTCGCCTGAATAAAGGTCTCTCGACACATACTACCAAATGCACTGGCGCAGAGGGATCTCCTTTCGTGTGAACCAGAAACCAGTCATCAATGTCAAGCCCCTGTTCGAGATTAGGTCGCGTATAGTTCAGGGCGAGCGTAGCACTTTCTATAAGCACGCGGATACGCACGGTGTTACTGAAGCTTCAAACACTCCCATAAGAACTAGCCCGTCTATGAATATGAGTTTGACGAGAAGAAAGTAGTATATCTGTCTTACAGCGAATAGCCACTGCTTACGTTAGCAGCTCGACCGTGGTAAACATTATCACATATGCGAGAGAAGACTCACAGGCGGTTGAGAAGGAGCGCGCTTGTGTCAAGAAGAGGACAAGAACGCCCCATATCAGTATACAAAGAGCCACAACTCTTTGCGCCGGATAGCGTCCGATAAGCCATCCGCATGGATATTGGCCGAAGAAATAGCCGGCATATATCACTGGAAATGGTAAGCTACACATTGTAGGAGAAGCCTTTAACTTAGTAGAAGCGCATACTTGCTGAAAGATAGTTGAACTCTTGTCCCTTCAGATTCAATGCTGTTTGATAGCCGAACAAGTTCGCATAGTTGAGGGCCGTTCTGTCTAGGAACTGCAAGCCCTGCGTGATGAGAAATATGGGCACTACGATGGCATCAATCTTGAATCGCACTTTTCTCATCTGTATACCGACAAGTTGGTTAGCACGTGTCTTGCTCAGATTGGCTATGGTTAATGAAGGAGGTGCTCACCTCTTTATCAGAGATCTCAAGGTCGAGTGCTTCCACGTACTCCTCGTAACCAACGCTACGCGCATTATCAGAGACAATCTTGCCGCCTACATCACTCGCCATTTCCACCGTGGGTCTTTCTGTTGTGGTGGCCATTGCACCTCTGTATGATGCGCCGTGTAACCCCGAGTTTGAAATCCAATGCTCCTGAGATTGATTGGAACGGGGCGGGATGGCACGAAGACAGAAAGCTGGTCTAAGACCAGAAGAAAATTTGGGGAATGCATAGGCGGCCGAAGCAACAAGGGTTCTAGATATGATTGCCCCTCAGATTGTCATCGGTCACCATGTGGCTCCATCGCGGGAGGAGAACGGTGGTCTACTTAGTAGATAGTGAGGGGTCAACTTACGCGGCAAGTGTTCATGCACAGGGCACCCATGACGATGAACCGTTGCCGATCTCGTCAGGTCGGGCCGGAATATTTGCGTGATCGGTGTCTCCGTAATCTAACAGAATCAAAATTGTTATAAGACACAACTTTTCGCTTATCGCGTGCGTTTTTATCTCGAATTTACCAACAAACGGGCCTAGGAGCTTATTGTCCCTAAGTAGGACAGCTACTCAATAGCATGGAAAAATCTGGACTAGAGACAGGACGTGGTGAATATCTAGCAAAACCTAGCGGAGCGTGTTGCCTAAAGGGAACAATTCATGAGGGCGAAGCACAAGGAACATGGGATGTAATCGAAGGGGTCGAGACCTATATCGCCACCCCGCCGAACGATAAAGCGAATGGCCATATTCTATTATACTTCCCTGATGTCTGGGGATTGTTTCTGAATGGGCTTTTGGTCATGGATGCATTTGCTGATGCTGGCTACCTGACACTTGGGCTGGACTATTTCCGCGGTGTAAGTATGATTGAGAGCCGATACCTCTACGCGTTTCAGTTTCACTTCGGGCTTAGCAGTACTGGATTAGACAGGACCCTGTGTGGAAGCATCGAAAGGACCGATATGACAAAACGACAGATCCTAGCTTTGACTACGAAGCGTGGAAAAAGAAGCACATTGAATTTGCAGATGAGGCAGTACCGCGATGGTCTACTGCCGTAATAGCGCAGTATGGGAAGCCAAGCGCAAAGGTAGCTTGTGTGGGATATTGTTTCGGGGCCCCGTACGTGTGCTCCGAGCTGGCCAAGGGAAGCGTCGCTGCCGGCGCCTTTGCGCATCCCGCTTTCCTTAGAGAGCATCATTTCCGAGATATCAAGAGTGAGTCTAGTAGTCTTGCTCGTGACGAAGCTCATGGGAAACCCCACCCCGCTAATCTGCGCTGTTGCTTTCTAGAACCGCTGTTTCTGTCTTGCGCTGAGACTGACCACACTTTTGATGTCCCTTCGAGAGAGCGCGCTCTGGATATACTACAAGAAGAGAAGAAAGCCTATCACTATCAGCTGTTTGCGGGCGTCGAACATGGATTTGCCTTGCGGGGCGACCCAAATGATCCCTATCAACGTAAGCAGACCTTCGTCAACCATCAAGAATCGTAGCGCACATCGCTAATCCGGGTATCTAGGATGGGTCAAAGAGCAGAGCTTAGCAGGGATAGTGAATTGGTTTGATTATTGGCTATCGAGACCGGAATAAGTGTACTGCTTGCTGTGATTGACCCCGCATTCATTGTCACGTCTGGCATCCACGCACCGTACGTGGAGGCGTCATCAGACTGGTGTTGGTCGGTAGACCTCCCCGGACGCCTCACCACTTACATAACTCTGAGGGGGTAGGTTGGATATCATGGGTATGCAGTCGCTATACTTACAGAATCTTTTGTTAAATGATCATAAAAGTCGTAATCCAAGTACGTAATGTAAAGCATATACTCATTGTATGAACGATCTTCTGAATTCAAAGGGTTTACCGATTGTTCCCCAGCTGATCTATGGGGATAAGGCGGGGAAATTTGCTCGTACGAGCCATGCTACCTATCCTAGCCTATAAGAGAGAGCTTGATTTTCGTGTCCGAGAATATCGAAGTTTAATGGTGAAGTCTGAGACCCTGGCTTTTGTCTTGTGCGACAGGGATGATTCCAAGGCCTCCAGGCATTTGTTTTCTTCGTTATTTATACCGACCAGTGACCTTAGCAGTTGGAAGTGTTGAATTTGCTAAATACAGGACCATACTCCGTCTAGTTGGCATCAATAATGACACCACAACGAGCCCTAGATTTTACCGGCGACGTCGCTATTGTGACAGGGGCGGGCTCAAGGATGGACAGTACGCCTTTCAGGTTTTCGCATCGTGACGCGTGGTGAATGAAGATACTCACTCTCAAGCGACAGATGAGATTGGCAATGGCCGTGCTACAGCTATTCTTCTCGCCCGTCACGGAGCGAAGGTAGCTTTACTTGATATCAACGTAGAATGGGCGAAGGAGACGAAACGAATGATCGATGAAGAGGGGGGAATCTCGGAAATCATTCAAACCGACGTGACGGACGAGGAATCATGCCGAAACGCCGTGGCAAAGACGGTCGAGCTATGGGGTGCGGTCCATATTCTGGTGAACATTGGTGAGCAGCACATGTATCCCTTACTTCCCGTGTGTTGTCAATCTAGGCTGACAGGTCAAGTTAGTGGGCGTCGGTGGTGCGATGGGAGATGCTACAACTGTAAACCTGGATGCCTGGGACAGGGACTTCCGCATCAACGTGACCAGCATGGTTCTGATGGCTCGTCACACTATTCCCGAGATGCGAAAACAAGGTCGTGGCTCAATCGTCAACATGTCCTCAGTCAGTGGCTGTAAGTAGTTCAAATCACAGACTTCCCAACTGCTTCTGACACTGAGCTATCAACAGTACAGGGGGGCAATCCTAGCTTGGTCTACACGACAACGAAGGGCGCAATCATCCAAATGACCAGAGCAATGGCTGCACATCACGGCCCTCAGAACATCCGAGTTAATTGTGTTGCTCCAGGCATGGTATATACGCCAATGGTTCGCGGGCGTGGCATGACGGATGAGATGAGACAAGCTAGGATTAACCAGAACCTCATGAATAAAGAGGGCACTGCGTGGGACGTCGGCTATGGTGAGTTCCACATAACAATGCCTTAAACCTTATCTAACTAGATGACAACAGCGATTTTATTTCTTAGTAGTAAAGAAGCCGGCTGGATTACGGGTCTCGTCATGCCGGTTGATGGGGGTGTGAGTCTACCTACTAAGATCGGACTGCCTCAAATATGCTCAGCATGACTAACGATTGGCCGTAGACCACTGCCGGGAAGGCCGATCGGCCAGCGCTTGCATCAGACTCTCTCGCTGTATCTAATACGGGAATCCCAAATTAGTTATAGAAGGGGAAATATGAAGTTGGAGCCTAGAATGACAATACTATTCCTAAGATCACATGTCGGATTGGGTCTTCCGTCGTCAAAAAGGGGCTACCTATGAGTTGTGCTAGATGTGCTATGATTTATTAGTTCGGATTGAGTATTGAAACTGTTCCCGAACTCAGCATTAGGTATAAGATCTGCATATCTAGGAAGTGCTCTACGCATGGCACATAAACGAGATGTGATTGAGTCGAGTGAACTGCGTAATGATGACTACCCATGCAAGTCTATTCTTCTCCCATTATAAATGACGGACATCATTGAAAGAAAGAGGTGTTAATACAAGTCTGCTCTACTAAAAACAATAATAACAATATCTCATACACCATGCACACCGGTGTGTCATCATTTAAGCTCCAGACGAAGATATTCTCATCCTAAGAATAGAAAACAGTACTACAACGTACCGTGACTATAGCGCCATAGCGACTACACTGACTTGTTAGCAATTGTTCACAAGGATTTGCTGTTCTCCTTTCAAGGTACGCACGTAAAACTAAGATCAGGTAGTTCAAATCTTTGGTCCTCTCTCATCCCTCTCCATCGTCGCTATGCATCAAGTTCATGAAACTGTGGCGGTCTGCCCTCGGTGCTCAGCTCAAATTTGCGCTGCGGGGGATCGTAATATTGTGCAGATTGTGGTAGATCTGAATCATGTGCGGGTTCGACCTCGGGCATTGGAGACTGCGCTTTTGTACACCGTTTCCATCGTCGAGAAACTAAGAGAACAATAGCCCCTATCAATAGTATTCCAGCTAATACACTCCCGACGCTGATACCCGCTATAGCGCCTCGGCTTAGGCGTGCTGAACCGCCGGGCTCGGTTGGTGACGTCGCAGTAGCTATACTTCGAAAAGAGGTTGAAGTCGAGGATTTCGTAGTTATCGATGGGGTCTCTATTGAAGCAGCCGTGCTTATATGGCCGCTTTGCTGTGGGAATACTAACGGTCCATACGCAAGGAGAAAATAATCGGCTACCTCATAACTAGTGGTCCCTGCGACAACCTTGGTCGTTGATCCCGTCAAATCCGTGTGGAAGTAGAAGGTGCTGACTTCAAACGTTTTGGTCCCGTCGAAATTCGATTTACACGGAAAAGGATCGGCTGAGCTACGGTCTGAGATACAGGTATATGATCTATATGAACACCATAGTCAGCACCCCAACGTACACAGTTGTAAGAAAAAAAACTCCTATGCCTCGTGACGCTACCACATCCGAAGGTATCTGTGGGCTTCATATACTAAAGGCAGGTACTCACTCAGGGCAACAAGTAAATTGATCCTGGAATATGTTGTTTGACAGTGCTACTTGGGCCGTGCAAGCCGCAGTGTACCCCAACGGACAGCTTCCGGGAGAATAGTAATAGGCTTCGTACGGCCTGAAACTACTAGGATAGCAGGCCGATGATGAAGCACCACCTACGCCATACTGAATCCACGCATTGTCGTCCACCTCCCCCAAAAAGCTAGGAGCACAGTCTGATCCTTGGGGCGTGAATGTCGTGGTGAGCGGCCCCAAGTTTGTCATAGTAGATACCCTAGACTTGGAGGTTCGAGGAGGGAGGCAAAGGTGATTAGATGATAGTTGGTAAGGAACCTGAACAAAGATCCAGAAGATATAAACAATCGAGGGAGGTCTGTACTCCCTCTGATAGTCAGGCAACAGTAAATGCGATCTCACGCTCTCATGAAGCGATCACAAGCAATCCTTTGGGAAGTAAGAAGAAATAGGAGTGTTAGTTGGTTAGATGGAAGCAGACTGAGATTTGGTGTAATTGCCTAGTTAAATGACTGTCTGATTAACGTGCTTTGCCGCTGGGTGAGATATTGTTACCCCAATTTTACGAACAGTTGATTAGAACATGGGTCTTTCCGCGGTTTAAGTCCCTTTCGGGACAAAGTTATTTTTGTCAGCCAATCAGTCCAATATCTTGGCCCTGGCATTTGTGCAGCGGTCCACTTATCTGGGTGCTGTGATAAGACAACGGTCAAGACATTGACTGGGAGCATGCAGCAACTCAAACCAACAGAGAACAAGTGCGTACCAACAGCATAACTTAGCGTACATTTCAGCCTTTGGTGAGGTTTCTTATAGGGCTTAAGAGTGAGGCGGCTGGGGCGAAGTGCATTCTACTAAATAAATACCACTACAATGTCAAAGTCCTAGAAGTAGAATGTTTATTTATCGCGGCTCCTCTTCGCCCTATGCCCCTCATCTCGCGATATCATCACCAAGTGAAGCCGTTTCGTGAGCCACCACTTCCCGTGTATTCCTTAAGCTTCTTTCATCGGTTTATTGGCCATGTGTCATAAGAAAAACACCCGATGCTTCGTTGGAACCGCTGTTATAGCGTTGTTAGTTATTATCTCACTAACTTATCAGCGGGCATATAATTTTCAAACCCGGGTCGACAATGACCTGCTTTCAGCCCCTAGACCGGACCGGACCGCAGTAGAATCCGCTATTTGCCCGGCTTCGTCGGACTTTGGTGTTTTGTTAAATAAGCCACCATTAAGCCAGCAATGTAACAATGGTGTTACCTTGCCGTATGTCGGAGAGCTCGCGGCTTTGGGCGAGCCGAACAGGTGCTTTCACGCGAGCGCTCGATTCGACCAGTACCGCTCGCCTAGTGGTTCAGAATGGCAAGAATTGAGCTGGGGTAAGTCCACCCATTGCATCCTCGTATTTACGAGTCCTAATCCGAGTATTGAAAGGTCGGCTGCAGACTCAGTGTGGTTCGACTTCGGACGAATTATCCTCACATGAAGAACAAATGCAGCGCATATGGCGACAACCCCCAGACCAAGAAGACAAGCAGCATACGACCGCACCCAACGAGCCCACAACTGCCATTGTCTTACGGACATGGGATAACTATGATTATTCTGAGAATAGGCTGGCGTGGCTGCGTGCTCTCATTGCCGAGGCAACACGAGAGCGCAAAGGGAGGTACCGAGTATTCTTTCTTGTCAACATCAAGGATCCCGAAGTTCGTTTAGAAGAAGATACCGAAGAATACCAGCGCCTATTAAATAAATGTGTCCCGAGAGAGTTTCGAGACATGTCGTTCCTTTTCAATGAGAGGACTCTGAAGGCGTGGTACCCGCTCATCAGCGAACATGGGTGCGCGATATAAAATTAACTTAAAGTAAAGCAGTTGCTAATTATTATTCCAAAGCGCCCAAGACCAAATGTATCAAGCTCTCCAGATTTTCTCCGCCAAGTTTCCCGAGTACGAATTTCTCTGGCAGTTGGAGATGGACCTTCGCTTCACGAGCCATGTCCACGACACACTAGAGGCAGCTGCTGCCTTCAGCCGAAACCAAAAACGACGCAACCTCTGGGAGCGCAACGGCCGCTTCTACATTCCCGCACTATATAATGACTCATACGAGAATTTCGTCTCTGCCGTCGATAATCAGATCGGTGATACCGGGATATGGGGACCCGTGCCGACTCGGGATTTCGTACCCCTTGGACCGCATGCGCCTGTCGATGACCCGCGCTGGGGCATAGATGAAGAAGCTGATCTGATCTCGTTCATGCCTATGATTGATCCTAGAGGTACTAAATGGGTATACGAGGACATATTACACGGTTTTGCCGACGAAGGTTCAACCCCTCGCCGACTGGCGATCGTGAGCATTACGCGCTCTTCACGTCACCTTTTACGTCTTATAAGTGATGCACAGCGTCATCATGGTCTGTGGATCGTCAGCGAGGCTACATTAGAAACCTTCTCGCTGCTGCATGGCCTTAAGGCTGTGACTGTCCCACATCCCATCTTTTTCAATATGAATGCGACAGCGGAAGAGCTTGAGAGCCAGATCAACAAGGGTCCACCGAGTAACAAAGCCGGGGGCGAGCTGTCTTCGATGCTGTATACTACGGAAGGATGGGCTGGGGGACCTTGGCTCAAATCAAGCTACTGGTTCGCTGGACCAGGGGCGCAATACTTTTGGGACATGTATAAAGCCGGTACTTCGTTACCACCTATCTTACTTCACCCGGTCAAGGAAGAGTAGATCTCAAATCTCGGCGTCTCATGTTGATTAGATTTCATGGCTTTTAGAAGGTTTCTGTCCCAGTGACTGGGTTTATAAGGTCTGGTTCGGCTAGGGAAAAGCAAGGATGGGAATAAATGGCATTTTTATCATGTATATTAATTAATCTGTATTATACCTAATATTACGTCCTTATTAAAGCGTTTCGTTAGCTCACTTAATGGGTCCCGATATTTAAACCGTAGTACAGGCTCTATCTATTTATGGATCTATAACATCTGTAGAATTGCAAATCTGTCTTCATATTACTCAAAGTTTCTATGAATTTCTTATCCGAGGGAATAGAAGATATACCTAGCTCTGCTTGTTATCGTGCATCAATGTGTTTGAAATATAGCAACGAGGAGCTAAGATATTTACTCCTGTTAGTAAGTGTAAAGTAAGGTACACTCTAACCTCTGATTATAAGTATTGATAGTATCCCCTAGGTCTTTAAACCGTTTAGTTTACCTTTTAATTATTATAAATATAATATATATTGCTTATTATATATATTATATTTCTACTCTTTTTAATAGATTATAAGCTTAAAATAATTTACTTATATTAATTTTTAATTTAAATAACTACTTATAGTTCATCTTTTTTAACTCTTATTTAAAGCTATTCCTCTAAAATCTAACTCCCGTTATAAAGATTTATTAAATCTATCATTGAATAATATAACGCATATTTTAATGAAATTAATTACCTAATTAAATTGGCCACTTAATTTCCTATATAAAATCAATATATAAAAACCGTAATAAGTTTATTAATATTAAAACTATAAACGTGCAATTTAAAAGTTTAAACTATTAACTAAATAAGGAATTTAAATATACTAATTATTAGTTTATACGATATAAAATAGTTAAGTTATTTAAAGTTTAAGTAAAGTGGAAAACAGGTATCCCTATAAGCTATTTCCTATTATAGGATACTGCTAAAAAAGCTGGTATTTTGATTAAGGTGGGAATTAAATTAGGAGATACGTTATTTAAAAATAATTTAATAATAATATATAATACATCTTTTACTCTAGTAAGTCACCTAATTAAGTGGTTTACTTTTTAAACCTTTATATATACTTTTAAAAATTTCGTGTTTTTTTTCTAATAATAATAACCAACTTTTATAAAGAAATTAATTTATAGTTTACTTTTTAAATATAATAAAAAAACTCTTAATTTATTTTTTATATGTGCTATTAAACTTTATAATATTTTTTATAAAACGTTTTATAAAAAAATATAATATTAAAGTAAAAGCTTAAATACTTTTTATAATAATTAGAATAATTAAATTTAAAGAAAATTTAATAAACGCATTTTTAATTTAACTAGGCCGCTTTAAACTTTATATAAAATCTATATATAAAAGCCTTAATAATTTTATTAATTTTATAGTTATAAACATGTAATTTGGAAATTTAAGCTATTAATTTAAAAAGTTATATAAATATATTTTTATTAATTTAAATACTATTTTGTTTTCTAATGAAATAAAAACCGCGTTAAAGTTTTAACGTAGTTTTTAATATAGTTATAAATAAAATAAAAGTGAAATTATAAAAAGATATTTAAATTTTATAATATATCGCTTAATTAACTATATCACTTTTTTTGCTATACTATTTTAAAAATTTTATATAAACCTTTTAATAAATTTACTAATAAAAGTTGTAAAAGTAAATAGTAAAGACTATTAAATTCGAAATTAAATAATAAAAATTACTATATAAATTTCACTATTAAGCTATATTTAGTTAGTTTATAAATTATATAAGATTTTATATATTACTTTATATATAAAAATTAATACTTTTTAATATATAAATAACTTTACGAATATTATAGCTATAATAACGCATCTCTTATATAAGAGGGCTACCTAATTAAATAGGCTACTTTTTAGACCTTTATATATATATTTTAAAATAATTTAATAACCTTTTATATAATTAATATAAATTATTTAGAATTAGATTTGCTAAACGTTTTTATATTATTTTGACAGGTTTGCGCGTTATAGCTAGGTTTGCCACAAGCTCTACAACGCCAGGCGCGCGTCTTCTTTTCTCTTTATACAACGACTACCTAAAAAGATTCCTGATTTTTAAATATAATAACGTTTTTATAGCCTATAAATCTCTTACCTCTCATATAATAAGTGATCCTTTATTTTATAATCGAGTTTTTTTTATATAGCGATATTTATTAAACTTATAATTTATTTTTTTAAAAGTTTATAACTTTTT